>CM053789.1:420204241-420489241 GCA_028749045.1 Cupressus sempervirens | reverse complement strand
ATCATCACCTCTCTTAATTTAGCATTTACTTCCAAAGATTTTAAAGTATTTCATAGTAGGTGCATGCTCAAACCAAAGTTCATAAGGTGTCTTACTAGTACCTTGTCTAATCTACACTTTTTTCATAGTATACACTATTGCATTCACTACTTCTCTCCATAAAATATGTGATACATTGTTCTCAAATATAATTTCTCTAGCTTCTTTTGTCACTAATCAGTTTCTTATTTCTACTATCTTATTTTGTTGCAAACTTTTAGGTGTTGAAAATTTTCCCTTTATAACATTATCCTCACATTAATTGTTAAACTCATTTGAAATAAATTATCCTCCTCTATTAGATCTCAAACATTTAATCCTAGAACTATATTTATTCTCAACTCTATTCTTAAATATCTTGAATTTCTCAAAAAATTTAGATTATCTCTAAGAAATGCAACCTACATCCTTCTATTGAAATCATCAATAAGAAGCATAAAATACCTTTCACCATAAAAATCTCTTGTTCATGCATGGTCACTTAGATATGTTTGCATAGTGTCCAACTTTGTTGAAGTAGTAGATGCGTTGCTCGGAAATGAATGATTCTTCTATTTTGCCATTACACATTCTTTGAAATAATGTTAGTAGGTTTCACAAATTTAGGACAATATCTAATTCCAAATGTAGTACTACCCTTCTAAATGTAATCAAAGTTGATATGAAAAAATATATTATGCCATAGAAAATTTTCATCTAATTTAGTAACTAAACATGTCACTTTAGCAGGGTTCAACTGATGTACATTACCTCTTGTCCTTGTACTAGTACCTATTAATGTACCATTCTTATCCTTGATAATGCAAGTATTTTTGATAAATTATGATTGATATGCCTTGATAAAAAATTTTCCAACACTCAAAAGATTAGGTTTCAGACCATCAACAAAGTAAACATTATCAGTGTTTGTCTTTCCATCAACTGTAATAGACCCTTTTTCCTTTTATGTGACATGTTGCACATTATTTCCAACTCTAACTATTCCTCCAATATAACTATTGAATTAAAATACTTATTCATATCTCTAGTAATATTATGGGAACAACTACTATCTATAATCTAATCTAATTTTTTCCTTTCAATTTTTATACTAATTCATTTTCTACTTTAATTTTTTCCTTTAATTATTTTTCATGGATTTCTTCCTTAATAGAAACATATCTAATTCCATTATCCTCATTATCACTATCATCTATTAAAATTACCATCTTAAAATCAACATCATCATCCTCATCAACATAGAATCAATTCTTAGGTATTCTTGACTTGTAGGGCTTACTAGGTTTAAACTTCTTTTCTCTTTTAGGACATTTAGAGGAATAATGACCAAGTTCTTTACATGTCCAACAAACAAGAATTGTGTCACCTATAGGTTCTTTCTTAACAAGTAGACCAATTCCTTCTCTATTATTCTTATCTTCTACTTCCTTTTCTTTGTTTCTACTTGCTTAATCTCCACTTGTAGTCACACTTCTCATGAATATAGGTATGTACTTCTGTACACTAATTTTTTTCTATTCTAGATAGTTATTTATTTCATTTCAATTACAATTTAGATGACTATAATCTTGCAAGAAGAGTTTTCTTTGTAAAGTTAGGTGTATAGGGAATAACTTGTTCAATCATTTGTTCTCTTTGATGATAAGCATGTGTCAAAGTCTTCATAATTTTCCACAAAATCACTTCTTCTATCTTAGATCTTTTGCAACTTCTAATTCCACACAATAATCTTTAATATTCTACCAAAATAGCCACTTATAGTTTCATCTTCTTGCATTTTAGCATCTTAAAACATACATAGCCAACTCATAATCTAGTCTTCTTAGCATGTTTATTACTTTCAAATATTTTCTTTAAACCAATCCAAATTTAATGTACAAGTCTTAAAGATTGTACCTCTTTATATTTTGTTTCAGGAAGAGTTGATAATAGTGCTTCTCTAGCAAGCTCATTATGCATGAATGGATCTTTTCCATCTTTTTCATAGGAATCAAGATTATCTTCTTTTATCACCTCCTTAGATCATTCAATGTAATTAGCCAATATTCCTAACCCATGCATAAAAAGTGAGGGTCTTCATCTTTTCCTTCTAGGTGTCATAATTGATTCCATCAAACTTTGGAATTTCCTTTCTAAAATAAAAATTCATGGTATCCTCAAGCTATCGAATATTTCCTTCAAGCACTCGATGTTCTAATAACAATTGTAAGAAAGTAAAGTCCACCAAGTTAATTTGAGGGAGAGGGTGAATCAATTATGTAATTACAATAACTCTCAATAACTTTATTAATTAAAAAACATGTAAACAATAGATACAAAAACCATAGAAAGATAATTGTGCATAATAACACCAAATATGTTAACTAGGGAAATCCTTGATTAAAGGGAAAACCTCAATGGGAATGGTGCCCACAAGATAATGTACTAATATAAAGTTCCTTGTAAAAGGATGGACTCTTTTAGGAGCCAATGAAATATAATCACTACATATAAGTCCCTATTAAGAGACTTTGAACCTATGTTAGGAAATTCTCTGTTCGGAGTTGTGCCAACCTTGTTAAGAGTTGAGACTGGAGGATGAGTAAACCCACTATCCAAATAGCCTCAAAAGAAACCTTCACTAGAAAATATTTGGGATAAGCATATCCAAGATATTTTAATTGATGAGATAATAACTCCTTTTCCAATATAATTCCTTTGAAGTTCATAGTAGATCCTCAACATCAATCTCTTTTATTCTCATAGCCAAATTTTTATCCAAGTTTGTATAGCCAAACATGAAAATGCATATGACTGCATATCATCATTTACCACAAAGAAACACTCTCCCCTTTATATACTAATTCCTTAAAAATGTGGTATGTCAGTCTCTAGGGTTTTTCAATTTGCAGTAATAATGTATGACAACATTAAGATGTTTTTGATATTAAAAAGAAACCAAAATGGGAGTTGACCCAAAACAAAAAGAAAAGCTAAAATCAACCAAAATTCACTACCAGCATATTAACCAACCTCATTCCTTAATATCAAAACCCTCCCAAACTAAGATGTTTTGAAATTTTCTACTACTAATAACTACATTGTTTTCATCATTATACATAAGACTAGCCCAAAAATTCTCATTAGGCATTAAACAAGTCCAAAAAGTATTGACATAGAAAGCCCCCTGAGCTAAACATAAACTAAAATGATAAAAAAAAAAAATCCAAAAAATAGCGTAGAAGTAAAAGATATCTCACCTTTCTTTAGTTCCTTGGGCTCTCCAATAACAGGTGCAACCAAACATTTGCTAGAAATCCATAGAGTGAATGAGTTGTTTACATGTCCTTATCCTTAGTGGGGTCCTCCTTTTTCACCTGCAACACATGAAGAGTAGTAGCAGCCAAATGCATAACCTTGATAGAAAATTTAGAAACCCTATCAAAATTGTCCTTTAGGTGCTCATTCTTCTTAAACAGACTAGAGATTATCTCCTCCAACTTGGCTATATTTGGGCTCCCATGGAATTTATCACTTTTCCCCATTGTATCCACCTCCTTATGGATGTCACTCCCCCCAATATTTTCCTCCTTCTCAATAATAGCTTCCTTACTCCCCTCCCCCTTGAGTTTTTCCACTCAAATTAACCATTTTAGCATGTAACATGATTGTTCCCTATTCTCCCATAACTCTTTACTGCTTAGACTCTAGAGTGTTGTCCTTAGTTTTAAATGTATTAAACACCTAAGAGGGTAAAGGGTTGTCCTATTCCCCTTCCATAACCTCCTCCTCCTTCCCTTTACAACAAATCTCTTTCTCCTCATATTCTCCATAATTCTTCCAAATGGATTTTGTTTTAGGTCTAGGATCAATATTCTTTACCAAATTATCAGTGGACTCAGAGTTGTTAGGTGTTTCCTTACCAAGGGTAGCTAAGGATGTATTTTCCCTTAGTCTTTTTTTTGACCTACTACTGACCTTCCTAGTTGTAGCATCAATCATTTCAACATCTAGGACTTCAACTTTTTAAATTTTTATCTTTTTGGCAACAATTGAAGGCTCCTTACCAATCTAGGTTTTAGTAGAGGGGGGAAACGTTTGAGCAATATCAATGATTTTTAATAGGGAAGGGTTCATGCTCAAAATCTATAGGTGAAGGCCATTGTAGAATTTAAACAAGAAGAAAATAAGAGGCTGGTGGTAAACAAAATAGATTTTTCGTTCAGCTCTCTTCTTATGGATATTTCATGTTGGATAATGTTTTCCTTGATGTCACACAAATGTCATATCATTCATTAGTCTCAAGTTCACCGAGCTCAGATAGCCTACAATGCAATTTACAGTACCAACCGAGCTCACTCGGTCATCAAAGGAAATGTGGAAGACAGTGTTAATCGAGCTAACTCGGTCAATGAAGGAAATGTGAAAAGCCAATGTTAATCAAGATTCACTCAATCTCCAAAGGTTAGTTTCCACCGAGCTCACTTGGTCATCAAATGAATTATGGAAAAGTCAGTGTTAACCAAGCTTCACTCGGTCTCCAAAGGTTAGTTTCCACTGAACTCACTCGGTCATCAAATGAATTATGGAAAAGTCAGTGTTAACCAAGCTTCACTCGGTCTCCAAAGGTTAGTTTCCACCGAGCTCACTTGGTCATCAAATGAATTATGGAAAAGTTAGTGTTAATCAAGCTTCACTCAGTCTCCAAAGGTTAGTTTCCACCGAGCTCACTTGGTTATCTCAGGAAACTTAGTAATTACCGAGTTCTCCCAGAAATTGATGGTTTTTCATGAAGTTTGCTATATCAACCGAGCTCAGTTGGTTAACACAAGAATTATTTTCTAAACAAAGTTCACCGTGCAGGGTCGGCCAGTATAGGAATTTGCTAATTAATTGATTTTATCCGACTATTGTAATTGTTTGTTTTAGTCACTAATTTGAGCCGACTAAGATAATCTAAAAGGTATATATGGTCATTCAAGTTATGAATTAAAGTGTGTGATTATGAAAGAAGTTATGAATGTGAATTATAGTATGAAGAGGCGAATGTTGAGAAAAGTCTAATGAAGGATTACATGTGTTAAAGGATTTGCAAAGTTGTATTTGATCAGTAAGGATCTAGTCAAGCATAATAGAGATCTGCAATTAGCAAAGATAAGTTGCACATTATATCAGGTCATTTCATTGTTGCTTTCTAACCATTGTAACATTGTATTCAAAATCTCTTAACAGAGTTGGTTTAACAACCATTCAATAAATCCTCTAACAAGGTGATAGTTCAGTTGAATTGTTCTAAAGACCTCTAGCAAGGCCACTCCTAACAGGGTGATTAAATCCTTTAACAGGGTCACACCTAATAGTGTGTTTTTGTAACCTTTAATAGGGTTGGCTCCTAACAGGGCTTACTTCAGAAGAGTGAAAAAGTTACATTGGTGGTTTTTCCCATATTGGGTTTCCATGTTAAATTTGGTGTCTCTTGTGTTCTTAATTGCTAAATTACTTTGTGCATGATATCATATCAGTTCTTAATATTTATCATTTGTTGCATTATCAAGTTTCAACGTTTTATTAATCAGATCAAAGGTATATTTAGACATCTTAGGGACTGTAGAAAGTTTTTGTAGTAACTGATTCACCCCCTCCCCCTCTTAGTTACTCTATTCTCATTTTCAACAATTGGTATCAGAGCTTTTGGTGCTTGCAAGAAAAGATTTCAAGGATCTAAGCCTAAGATCAAGATGTCTTACAAAAGAGAAATTTCAAAACTCAACAGAGATAACTTCTCTGCATTGCAAGGATTGATGAGACTTCATCTGGCTACTGTTGGTGATACTGGACTAAAATACCTTGAAGAAAAATATGAAGAACCTCCTGGCACATTGTCTGTCAATGACATTGCTTAAAAGAAGACTCACAACAATATGATGATAGGCATAGCATCCACTCTCAGTTATGAAGAATTTGATGACACTAAGGACTGCACAACTTCCTTTGAGATGTGGAACAAGCTAAAAGAAATCTATGGAGGAGATGATAATGTAAGAAGAGAAAAAGCAGAAAGTCTAAGAGGACAATTTGATCAAATGAGGATGAAAGAGGATGAAAACATTGCAAAATATGTTGAAAAAGTTAAAGAATGTGTGAGTGCAATCAGAGCATCTGGAAGTGATATCAAAGGAGAAATAGTTATAAGAAAAGTTCTTAGAACCTTGCTTCCCATTTATGCAATCAAAGTTTCTGCAATTCAGGAAAGAAGGTGTGAAGAAAATCATCAGATAAATCTTGAGGCCATAGTTGGAAGACTAACTACATTTGAACTAGATAACTTTGACAACTATGTTCCAGCCTCCAAAAACATTGAATCGGCATCTACAGCCAAGCTCTCATTCAAAGGGAAAAACAAAAAGGAGAAGGAATCTTAGTCAGAAAGTGAAGATGAATCAAGCCAAAGTTCAGACAGTGATCTCGAAGTGATTGAAGCTCTACTAGCAAGAAAATACTCTAGAAGCAGAGGAAAATACAAAGGTAAAGTTACTCTAATCTATTTTTCTTGTGAAGAAATTGGTCATATTGCAGCAAGGTGTCCAAACAAGAAAAACCATGATGAAAGAAAATGAAATGGAAAGAAAGACTTCAAAACATCCAAGAACAAAGGTAAGACATCATGCTTCATGGCTGAAAATTCTAAAGATTCTGATAATAGTGAGGATGAAATTGTTTATATTGTCATTAAAGATGATTCTGACAGTGATGAGGAAGATAAAATGGCACTTGTCTCTCATATAAGTAAGAATGATACATGGATTATAGATAGTGGTTGCTCACATCATATGACTGGTGATAAATCTAAGTTTGATCAGTTTGAAGACTATGATGGTGGTAGTGTAAGGTTTGGTAATAATGAACCTTGTTTCATTAAAGGAAGAGGAAGAATCTATCTAACCAAAGAACTTGCATGTAATAACGCCTATTGGGTTGAAGGTCTTAAACATAATTTTTTAAGCATGGTATAGTTACTCAATACTGGATTCAAGGTGGAATTCATGCATGAAAAAGCAAGACTATTGAATGAGCAAGGAAAGCTGATAGGATCTGGCACCCAAACTAAAGGTAACTTGTTCTATCTAGAACTTGGTGAATGCTCATGTTTTATTGCTCAAATTGAAGAAAGTTTCTTATGGCATAAAAGGTTGTGTCATGTCAATTTCGATAACCTGGTAAAAATAAGTATATTCAAGAAAATAAGAGGCATTCCTAACATTAAGAAACCCGAGGTTGGACTATGCAAGAATTGTTAGATTGGTAAAATGGGAAAGACTAGTTTTAAAAGTAAGAACTATCAGTCTGAAGATATATTAGAAATTATGCATACTAATTTATGTGGACCCATTGGAATAGAAAGCTATACTGGAGAAAAGTTTTTCATTCTTTTTGTTGATGACTACTCAAGAATGATGACTGTCATGTATCTAAGGAATAAATTAGAAGCATTTGAGAAATTCAAATGGTATTTAGCAATAGTAGAAAAAGAAACAGGAAAAAGACTAAAATGCTTAAGGTCAGATAGAGGTAGTGAATTCATCTCACATGAATTCAACAACTTCTGCATTGAAAAAGGTATTAAAAGATAGGTCTCAGCACCAAGAACTCCTGAACAAAATGGAATAGCTGAAAGAAGAAACAGATCCATCATGGATTGTGCAAGAACCTTGATGATAGAAAAGAAGATTTCTATCAAATACTGGAAGGAAACCATCACCACTGCAGTTCATACCTTAAACCGAGTACAGTTGAAGAAGGACTCATTCAAAACTCCCTATGAATTATGGTATGGCTACAAACCCAATGTAAGTTATCTAAAAGTATTTGGAAGCAAATTTTATATTTTGAAAGAATCTAGAAAAGGAAAATTTGATGTAAAAGGTGATGAAGGAATATTTTTAGGATATTCTTGCAAAAGCGAAGCATATAGATGTTTAAATCTATCCACTCACAAAGTTATAGAAAGTGCACATGTGAAAGTTGATGAGTTTGTAGACAAATCTGAAAAAGAAAAAAAAAAGGGTACCTGAAGATTACAAAAGATTTGTTTACATTGAACTAGATACTATACCAAGCATATCATTCACTCAAGAATCCTCAACTCTCGAGTCATCAGTAACCGAGTTGCAAAAAGTTCAAACCGAGCTACAACAACATTCAGACACTACCGAGCAAGTATCTACCAAGTCTGAAGCACTTGAGCCAATTCTTATCGAACCAGAATAGCTTGAACATGAAATTGAAGCACAAGGAGATAGCAATGAAACTCATTTAAGAGGCAAAGAACCTATATTAGCTAAATATGTCAGAAGGCATCATGCACTAGATCAGATCATTGGAGACAAGTCTGAAGGAACTTTGACAAGAAGCAAACTGAAAAATACTTGTTTACTTGCTGATTTTGAACCTAGAAGCATTAAAGATGCATTAACAAATGATAGTTGGATTAAGGCAATGAACGAGGAAATAGAACAGATAGAGAAGAAAAACACATGGACTCTAGTACCCAGGCCTAAAAATAAGAATGTAATTGGAACCAAGTGGGTATTCAGAAACAAGTTGACTGAAGATGGTAAAGTATCCAAAAACAAAGCCAGATTGGTATTCAAAGGATACTCTCAAGAAGAAGGCATAGATTATGGAGAAACTTTTGCTCATGTTGCAAGATTGGAAGGAGTTAGAACCTTACTTGCATATGCTACTCACAAAGGATTCAGAGTTTATCAGATGGATGTCAAGTCAGCATTCCTCAATGGAATATTGGATGAAGAGGTTTACATTGAACAACCTAAAGGCTTTGTTGATCCAAATAAAAGGGACATGGTCTACAAATTACACAAGGCACTGTATGGCCTGAAACAAGCCCCTAGAGCATGGTATAAAAGATTGCATAACTATCTTATTCGGATTGGCTTTCAAAGAACTAATGATAATAGTAGCTTGTATATAAAGGAAGGACCAGATAATAAGATTGTCTTGGCAGAAATATTTGTAGATGATACTGTTTTCATAGGGCATGATGATCTTTGCAAAGAATTTTCAAAAAAAATGAACAAGGAATTTGAAATGTCTATGTTTGGTGAAATAAAATTCTTTGTTGGTCTTCAAATTCAACAAAATAAGAATGGCATCTACATCACTCAATCAAAATACATCAAGAGAGATATTGAAAAAGTTTGGTATGGAGGATAGTAAACCTATTGGAACTCTGAGGTAGATCAAACATTGTATAGATCTATGATTGGAAAATTGCAATACGTAGTTCATACTAGGCTAGATATTGCCCTTGCAGTTGGTATTGTTGCAAGATTTTCAGCAAAGCCAAGAGAAACTCATCTGATGGCAATCAAAAGAATAATGAGATATTTGAAAGGAACTGAAGATTATGGCTTACGGTACAAATTTGGAGGTAATTTGGATTTAAAAGTGTTTACTAATGCTGATTGGGCAGGAAACTTTGATGACAGAAAAAGCATAAGTGGAGGAGCATTCTTTCTTGGAAAAAGATTAGTTTCTTGGACAAGCAAAAAGCAGAATTGTACATCCCAATCTATAGCAGAGGTAGAGTATGTTGCTGTAGTAGTAAACTGTTCAAATATTGTTTGGTTTAAGCAGTTATTGCAAGGAATGAAGATGGAATTCAAAGAACCAATTGTCATGTCCTATGACAATACTAGTGCAATCAAGATATCTAAGAATCTAGTGATGCATTCCAAGACCAAGCATATTGCAATAAAATATCATTTTGTCAGAGAATTGGTGCAAGACAAGGAGATCAGATTGGAATATGTCCATACAAAAGAACAAATTGCTGACATATTCAGAAAGCCTTTACCTAAGGATGCATTTTTGTATCTCAGAGGTAAGTTAGGGGTCATTCCCCTATCTGAAGTCCACTAGAAATAAGTTCTAGTAATGCATCAATGCATACAGGATTGAAGATCTATCTATTGATGCAGTTTCATCAGAAATCATTGCATATGAATTAGTACTAAAGGTACATTATAAATCACTTAACTTCTATTGTCTTTGGCATGTGTTGTCAAAGAGGGAGAGATTTTACTATCATATCCTTCTAAAATTTGTGAAGTTTTGAAAAATTTTCCATGAAGCCTCTTAACAGAGGGAGACTATTGAAAGAGGGAGAAGTCTGTTATCTTGTTGAACTTGTTTTCAAAATTTCATTTTTATTATAACATGTTGTGTTGCCATCAATGCCAAAGAGGGAGATTGTTGGATAATGTTTTCCTTGATGTCACACAAATGTCATATCAGTCATTAGTCTCAAGTTCACTGAGCTCAGACAGTCTGCAATGCAATTTACAATACCAACCAAGCTCACTCGATCATCAAAGGAAATGTGGAAGATAGTGTTAACCGAGCTAACTCGATCAACGAAGGAGATGTGAAAAGCCAGTGTTAATCGAGATTCACTTGGTCTCCAAAGGTTATTTTCCACCGAGCTCACTCGGTCATCAAATGAATTATGAAAAATTCAGTGTTAACCAAGCTTCACTCGATCTCCAACGGTTAGTTTCCACTGAGCTCACTTGGTCATCAAATGAATTATGAAACATTTAGTGTTAACCAAGCTTCACTCAGTCTCCAAAGGTTAGTTTCCACCGAGCTCACTTGGTCATCAAATGAATTATGGAAAAGTCAGTGTTAACCGAACTTCACTTGATCTCCAAAGGTTAGTTTCCACCGAGCTCACTCGGTTATCTCAGGAAACTCAGTAATTATCGAGTTCTCCCAACGATTGATGGTTTGTCACAAAGTTCGTTGTATCAACCGAGCTTAGTCGGTTAACACAAGAATTATTTTCTAAACAAAGTTCACCGTGCAGGGTCTACCAGTATAGGAATTTGCTAATTAATTGCTTTTAGCCGAATATTGTAATTGTTTGTTTTAGTCACTAATTTGAGCCGACTAAGATAATCTGAAAGGTATATATGGTCATTCAAGTTATGAATTAAAGTGTGTGATTATGAAAGAAGTTATGAATGTGAATTATAGTATGAAGAGGAGAATGTTGAGAAAAGTCTGATGAAGGATCAGATGTGTTAAAGGAGCTGCAAAGTTGTATTTGATTAGTAAGGATCTAGTCAAGCATAACAGAGATCTGTAATCAACAAAGATAAGTTGCACATTATATCAAGTCATTTCATTGTTGTTTTCTAACCATTGTAACAGTGTATTCAAAATCTCTTAACAGAGTTGGTTTAACAACCATTCAATAAATCCTCTAACAAGGTGACAGTTCAGTTGAATTGTTCTAAAGACCTCTAGCAAGGCCACTCCTAACAGGGTGATTAAATCCTTTAATAGGGTCACACCTAACAGTGTGTTTTTGTAACCTTTAACAAGGTTGGCTCCTAATAGGACTTACTTCAGAAGAGTGAAAAAGTTACATTGGTGGTTTCTCCCATATTGGGTTTCCACATTAAATCTGGTGTCTCTTGTGTTCTTAATTGCTAAATTACTTTGTGCATGATATCATATCAGTTCTTAATATTTATCATTTGCTGAATTATCAAGTTTCAACATTTTATTAATCAGATCAAAGGTATATTCAGACATCTTAGGGACTGTGGAAAGTTTTTGTAGTAACTGATTCACCCCCTCCCCCTCTCAGTTACTCTATTCTCATTTCCAAAAATTTCATACACAATCCTCCATAGACTACAGTAACAAGTAATGAAAAGAGATACATTCCCTATTCCTAAAGTGATTACAGATAGGGAAGTTATATTAGTAAAAGACCTTAACTCTATCCTCCATGGTTATATACCTCATGATAACGTAAAAAAATATGTCCCGTAGTTCAAGAAAAATTTCATGAGAAAATCTCCCATGCAAATAGATAGGAGCTTCATTAGATTGAAAAAGATTGTGTAGACTCATCTTATCTACAACCCTACGTTGCTTCCACCAATGTTTTCCTTCCATAGCTAGACCCATGGCATTAGTGATAAAATATTCTATAAATTCAAAGGAGATCCCATCAAACCTAACCTAATAGTTCATCCAAGAATCCACAAACCTCCATATCACCTTCTCTTCATGGCCTTCAATACTCTCCATAATAGATATTAGCCCACCTTCCTTTAAATATGTATATGTTGCCTTTTCATTCCTAACATTCTCTTTGATTCTTGGTGGCTTGATTGTGGCATTGATATTATCCATGGCTTCTTCCTTGCTAAGATCCATAACTAGATTCTCCTCTCCTTATTTCAGCTCCAAAGCCATACCACCCACAAACTATAACAATATCACAGCCAAGCTTTTCCCCACTCGAAAGTTCAATCGGCAACACTGAAGTCCTATAATAGTTTGAATACACTTGTGATTCCCATATAATTCATTAAAATCACATTTATTCTCTTACTTCCAGATCATCACCCATATGTAACCTTTTCTTAAAATCAACCATTGAAAATAGGAAAGTCCAATACTTTGGGACTATAAAAAATTGCCCCAAATCTTGCTTTGGGTCATGGATGTGAACTTCACATGGAGTGTCATAATTCTAACATTTATAACCCATGTAACCCCAACTAAATTAGTAGGTCTCTCCAAGTCCTTAGGTAAAAAGGAAGTTGAATTAAGATTTCCCATTGCCACATGAGCCATTAAAAAGAACATCATTATGACAAGGACAACACTAACTCATTCAATTAATATTCTCACTATTTCTTGAAAAGGATTCATTTTGGGAAACTAATCAAATTGTCATCAATAGACCATACTTACATTCGAGAACTTGATGACTAATGATTCTAGGTCTATAGCCCACCGAACTTTCTACCACTTGATTTCCCTCCCTATATACATGTTGAATTTTAAATTCTTTAAATCTATTCAAAAGAGTTTTCACATCCCTTATGATTTACATGGCATGCCAACTCATCCAATTCATGCCTTTAATGACCTAGATAACTAATAAGGAGTCTCTGTTAATTATCAAAATTTGAATTTTGCTATTTTTGGATATCTCAAGACCCTATACAAGAGAAAGTTCTTTCACTCCATTACTTGAGACTTTCTCACAATTCCCTGAATAACCCTTGATGTAAACACCTATTCATTACTAATTAATCCTCTAGCAGTAGTCACTTTTCTCTTTCTTAAGCCATCAAAATTTAGTTTCCACCAATCAAGGGGGTGCCTCCCATTTGGTTTCCTATCTTTTTTGGGTCTTTGACCTGTCGACCTTCTCCACTAATTGTGAGATATCCAATTATTTTTCCAAAAACCTATCTAGGTGTGTGTGTGTGTGTGTGTGTGTGTGTGTGTGTGTGTGTGTGTGTGGTGGGGGGGGGGAGGGAAGTAGATGAGGAGGTAGTATCCACTTCCTCATAAGAACCCTCCTTTATTAAGCCTATCAATATTATTTAGGAAACCACGTTAGGAGGAGAGAAATTCTCTCTAAATATATGATTATTCCTCTCATTCAATGTTTTCTAGAAAACATAGGGGTAGATATCTTTCCAGATCAACTTAATAAGGCGGTGACTAGAGGGAATCTTCCATCCTACGATGAATTGATGGCCATCCCTAATAAACATCTAGGAGATCCATAGCTGATTAAATAATTCCTTCCAAATTTGAGTAGAATAAGTGCAATGAATCAACATGTGGGTAATAGTCTCCTCCTCCCTACAACACAGAACACACTAGTTTCCCATTTGTAATCCACACCTTTTGAAGTTGTCAATTGTGAGGATACTATCATACATAACAGACCACCAAAAGAAATTAATTTTGGGAAGCAGGTGAGAGTTCAAAACCATCCTCCACCCTGGGGCTCCAACCTCTCTAATTATTCTATTATAAGCTATCTAAACACTCAATTCCCCCTTTAGTTGCTATCCAATATGACTTTGTCTCTATTTGGGAAGGAGAGAATCCAGGTTTCCCTCATAAGGGACACCAACTCCTCATAGACAACTTTATCTATCAAATTGAGGTTCCTTGTGTTAAAAAATTTCCACTCCTTATTTTAAATATAATTGGCCACCTCGAGAACATTAGCATTCATCCCTTGCTCCTTTAGAGGGGAAAAATTTGTGAACTTCAAAGGGTAATCACCAATCCATCTATCTTCCAAAATATCACCAAATTCTCTCACAATTGTTCCACTTGAATCCTTCTCTTAAGTGTTTTCTATTTTTAACAATGTTTGTCCATATCTAAGAACATGTAGGAAAATGCTCCATACAAAAGGATTGATTGAAAGACCTCTCTCCAAGATATTGAACTCTCATTATTCTACACCAAACAGTCAAGTCCTAGGCCAATCACCACCCAATCTTCATCATGAGATCCTTATTCAAATCCCCTATTCTTCTTAGATTCAATCCCCCTTGGGACTTAGATCTAAAAAATTTCTTCTAGCTTATAAGACTTAATTTCAATGGGGTAAGGCCATGGTAATGGTTCCCACTTTTTGGCCCAGTTTAACACTAAAATAGATATTTCTAAAAAAAACTTCATTTTCAAGTAAATATTACTAAAAAACCATAAAGAATTTGATGGCTAGTGATATTTGGCATTTTCTATCTATTTTCTATCAATATTTTTAATTATGTTTTAAAATTTCGATTGCTGTCCATTTTTCCATCTCCTTTGAGGAGTGCTTTATATGAAAATTGAGATTTTCAAAGATTGATGGGTGTTTTGATCAATATTTTGAAAAAAAAAATGATAATTACAAAATTACTTCAAGGTTAGAATAGTAACACCAACATCTAGCAAGTTTTGTTGGTTTTGTTCAATTTCAGTTTATTAGCAAAGTCACACTAATGATAATTTACAAATAGGCTTTTTTATCAATGTAATTTGATTTGTATTTATAAAAATAGAATTTTTCTTGATTTACTAGAAAGATAACACACGTAGCTTTGATGATCATAATTTTTAAACTTTTTATTCTCTCATTTACTATTTTTCCTGAAGATTTAATTAGAGATTTCTGAAATAATAGAAAACCCTATATAAACTAAAAATAAGACATTACAATAAATACAATATATGACAAAAATATACTCATTTGAAAGCTTATTAAGAGGACAATATTTTTCTATATTTATTTTTTTAATATGGACCTATTCGGCCCTTGTTTGGGTCCTCAGAAGGGCAAAATTTGATAGAAATTTTGAATGATTCTTGAAATTTCCTTTTGAAGAGGCTTTGCATGAAGCCCTCTTTAGGGAAAGCCTATTTTTAAGACTTCGCTTCAAGGGGCTTCATGCAAAGTCACTAAGGTGGTTTTCCAAAAATCTTGTAGGGGTTTTGAGTGAAGCCCCTTAAGCTCTATAGTAAAAAGAAAAAAATTAAATGTTTTGAGTGAAGCCCTAAAGGCTTGTACAAAGCCTTGAGGGCTTCAACTGAAGCCCATATGAGTTGGTGGGTTGTATAGGCCTCATATGAAGTTGGAAACTACCTCACTTCACATGAATGCATGTGGATGCTTCATGTCAAATGTAGGCTTTGAATTAAGCCTTTAATAATTTTTAAGACCACTTTTCATCTTATTTTTTCATGATGAAAAGTTGGAACCATTACTATGGCCTGACCTTTTGACTTCTCCTCTGTTCCCAACCTTAAAAAGTTTCACTGATTTTTTTGAGGGTGTCTTTCATATAGCTAGATATTTTAAATAAGAACAAAAAAGTAAATACAGATTCCCTAGAGAGAGGCGGTAATCAATTGAAATTTCCCAGCATTACTCAGAACCTTACCATTCCACCTAGCCAACTTCCTCTACATTCTTTCAATTACAAACACTAAGAGGAAGAACAAGGTAAGTATCTAGGAGACAAGCCACTTGGAAATTCATTTTCTTTGTATTTTATTTATTGCAAAGCCAAGTCAGTATTGAAGAAGTAAAGCTTACTTTTCTAATAATTAGTATGTTGACCCAAAACATAGGCATACCTATTCAACACTTTCTTCTAAACCTTAGCTTCTCTAATGGCTTACAATCTGTAGAGGAAGGTGTCATCAAAAAATTATTATAATACTTCTAGTGGGATATTTGTGGTCAGTTAAAAATATTAAGATGTTATAGTACATGTTACATTACACTTATACTCTTTCTTCAAAGATATTTGCAATAGTCGACTTACATGAAACATCTTCTGATCAATCTTTACCAAACCTCACAAAATGAACATCTATTTTTCCATATATAATATAGCATCTTCCACATGTCTTTGAAATTCCCCTAATATTTCCTAACCAAATTACATCTTTGTTAAATGATATAATCAATTTACTACTAACCACTTTCTAGAAACTCATTTAAAAGATACCTTTCAAAGACATTGCATAACTCTGTCATATCTTTAGATGTATTTATGCACTCTTAACTATAGTATCCTTAGACATGACTAGATATGTTCCTACCCATACATAATCAAACTCATTGACCATTAACTACACTAAAAATGATTCTTCCTCTATAATTTTAGTAATCTTCACAAAATTTAAGGTATATGTTGACATCAATGACAAAGACTGTCATAAATACAACACATATGCTTTGAACCATATCTCTAGAAATCCTATGATACTCCCCCATAGAAATAGCACTATCATTCATGCTAAATAAATGGATACATGATACCCATGAACACTTCAAACAAGGAAAACAACTTTTCTTTATACTCTCACAAAGAATTTGAAGAGTTTGAGAAATACAAATCCATAAAACTTGAAGAATACCTACATCCAAGAACTTGTCATAGATTTATTTATTTTTAAAAAGACAAAGAGAAGTCAAGGGTTTTTCTCTAAAAATATGAAAGAATATATTATCATACGAAATGAATGAATAAAATTTACAATTAATCAATCATTATAGAAGGAGATTGTGAAACCTAAAAGGGAAACCCTAAGAGGTAAATAAAATTTCATAATTAATAATGAATTATTAAATGGGAAGACATTTGCATAAAGGGAAATCTTAAGAAGGAGTAAAAAAAATTTAATGAATTAAATTAAATTAACCCTTTACTCTAACACCCCTTAAGATGGGGAATAATGCAGATAAAAAAAATGCATGAAAAAGAAAGAAAAATACAATGCTAAAAGAAAACTTGGGTCTTGGAAACAAGCCTAATGAGGTACCCAATCACAATCAAATCTCTACAAAACAAAGAAATAAGAAAAAATACATGAGAAAAAACCTACTCCAAAAAGGGATAGAAAGAAAAAGTACAAATGATATGCCTCAAGCTCGACTCTCTCAAAATCATAAGTACAAAGAAACCCCCATGATAGAGGATCAAGACTCCATAGTCCCCTAGAATGGTAGAACTCTTGTGTTGATGAAACCTATTTGGCATAGCCATCTAACTTCTTCTCATAGAAATGTGACTCATCCTAATTGGGATTATTAATCTAGCTTTGGTTTATCCCCCTTAGGAGGAGGTGGGATTTATGAGATGTGAGGGCTAGAATCAATATAAGACTCTGTAGGATGTAATTTCTATTTCTTCTCCTTCTTTCTAGAAGATTTCTAAGCTACCAATGCATAAGTCTGTGAGCTTGTGAGAGAATCCAACTGAGAGAGCTTAGCTTTCTCTTGAGTCAAACAATCACAAAAAACTTCAAAGGATGGCATGGCAAATATAGTACCCAAAGTATCCATGGTAGAATGGAAGGTAGAAGCAAAAATCTAAAAGTTTCCACAAAGCTTAGAAAGTAACAAGTAAATGCACGTAGTTCTAGTCTTGGTTTTCCAACAACCCTACATTAAGATCTATGGTTTTTGAACTTCATCAAGAAGTCCTCAATAGAAGGAAAAGAATCTAGTACAAGAGAGGTAGGATCTACCTCAATCTGAACTTCCCTGAACTCATTCAATGTACCAAACAAGCTATTAAGCTTGGTCCACATAGTTAGAGGGGTATTCCACCTATTAGGATGAAACTGTAGACTATCAGATACTTGTAAAAAAATCAATCCCATTACCTCATCCATCTTGTTCCTATGCTACATGACCTTAAAAGGCCTCTACAAAACTAGTTGCACTATGTCCGAAATAATACTGCAACCCTTTTGATGGAGAAGCCGTGTCATCAGGGACTTCCATGTGTGGCGATAGTTATGAGGGCTCCAAATTTCTAGTAAAGAAGAGGTCTTGGTCATTGTTTCAGAAGATGTTGGATTGTTTTGTTAAAAAATTCTTGTGGACTGATGCAAATAATAGAAATAATAATACAAAATATCACCCAACCCACAATGCAAAAAATTGAACCCCAACTGCTACAAGGAACATGTATACAAGAAAAGAGAAAAATATTCAATTTGAGAATCACATGTACCTTTAATAAATATTGATGAAAATAAAAGAGAATTTGGATAGTGCTCAAGAAAATGATAGGGGTTCTAGAAAGAAAATTAGAATTTCCAAACCCCATAGAAAATTAAATTGGAGCTAAAGAGTAAGCCCTTGACTTCCCATGTGACTGCAGACTAGGTGGGTTAGGCAATCAAGATTAGGAGGTGGTGAGCTAGCAGCTTAGTCAATAGAGGTAGTGGCTTGGTTGAGCAATAATTTTTGGTTTCAGGGGAGAAAGTGGTGATCAAGCTCCAGTGGTAACTAATAAATTTCCTCAACCTAGTCAGCTCCCAATTAAATATACTACATATTTCACAACAATAACCTTTCCAAAATAATCCTCAAGCTTGCTATCATGAACATGTATTCTACCATGATCTAAAATCATTGATATTAATTTCATCTCACCCATAAGATACAACAAATATGCTACCAATTATCTCTAATATTATTTCCTATACACTAGTCTATTACTAATGTTCACCAAATGAACTCCAACAAGTATCAAAACTCAACATAAGATATACTCAACAAAAATATGATATCTATACTCATCCTTGCACACAATTCTAGGCTTGAGATAAGCTATTACATGTCAAATTTATTGTTCTAATTATCACCTTGTGATATACATAATCTCTATCTATCATAAACACATAAACATATGTTGTCATCAATGACAAAATGTGTCATCAATACAACACATAAAAAATAAATTTAAATGTGAACCAAAACTCTATTTCTAATAATCTTCTCCTTTGATATCTATGGAAATATATGATAAAAAAATATTAATCCAAAAGTTATTGTAATGTATTTTTTGAATATCCTCAACATATACAACCTTTATTACTATTAGTGCTCCTCTTTTGTATCTCTCCCCTATTAGGTTTTTCTGATTCATCTTCTCCTCCTTTGGTTCTTTGGTTTTACATTGAATTTCTTCCCCTTTAACATCAATGGAAAAAATTCCAATATGTGAAATATCAACTCTCAATTTGAAAACCTTCCCCTTTGATGAACATCTCGGTGAAACTACCTACATTAGATTAAGCCAATCTAAAACCAAAAATATCTCAATTTTTAACAAACACTGTTATGCCAAAAATATTACACAAGAGCTCTATGAATATCTCTTCTCACTATGGCTACTCTCCCTTAGCTAGAGTAGTACCAAGAATCACATGAAAATCAATGATCAATACTCCAAATATACTAAAATTATGCAAATATGCATCAATTACATGAGGAGATTCAATCTTGTGACCAAGCTCTAATACCACTTGCTACAAAATAGGTTTGTTGTTGCACCAATAGACCAAAATTTCAATGTATAATACAACCACTAGACTTATATAATACAAGAGGGGGTTAAGCCATGTCAAAATCCTAAAGAGCAACATGAGTGGTTAGTCCAATAGTTCCCTATGCATTTATAGCGGTGTTCTATACAGTTAAGTTCCATATATAGTGCCAACAACACAATCATCCTCATATAAAGATGATGATCCAAGTCTTTTTCAATGTAAATTTTTACCTTTTGCCTCCATAAATTTATTTGAACATTGGTGGTGGGGATGAACTTCTCCCATAGGTTGGATCTTTGGGACTGTAAGGAGGTAAAATAGAAGACATTAACTCTGGCACTAGGATGTCAACAAGGGGAAACACCTTAAGAACCCCTCTCACATAGTAGTTGGGGTGTGTAGTAGAATCCACAATTACATTGTCTTATTTTATTACTTTGTAAAATACCAAAACTCTAGTAAAAACTATATCCACTTAACCTCCTCCTAAATATCCAAGAACTCCCTATTTCGATTCTTTTGTTTGTACTCCTCTTGTATGCCCATGAACTCTAAAGACATCATCTTGCTATAGATGTGCCCTTCCTCCATGCTATCTAAAGGGTTCAAACCCTTGATTTTTAAAACTAAAGAATCTTTAAAATCAAAACATTTATTATCTCGTTATGTTTCTCATTATTCTTTAGTTTAAACTAGTATATTATTTAATTTCCCATTCTCTTCTAGTGTCATATTTACATCAAGATTTTGAACACATTATTGTGATAGTGACAAAGATTAAGTCTACATGGAATGAATAATTTCCATTTCACTACAACTCTCTATTACACACAAACTATGCACTTTTCTCCCTGAGTAATCACCAAAGCCCCCTTCTTAACCTTCTATTTATCTTATTCCAACTTAATTTCACACCCTTGAGTACCAAGTTTCTCATCTAAAATCAATCTATTTTTGAGCTAGGGAACACGTATATAACTTCTTTTAAAGAAAACTATTACCATTCTTTAATTTTAATATTTAGTGCATCTTCTATATACCCAAAACATAGCATAATTCTTTATTACCCAAAACTAGCTTACTAAAGTCGCCAATTTGTAAGCTTTCAAACTACTCCTTATGTGGAGTCACATGAAATGATGCTCTTAAACGAAGTACCCAAACATGATTAGTAGTTTCTTTAGTAGTTAGGATAAGAACACTTGCATCCTCTTGTCATGCTACATTGGCTTTCTCTTCTTCTTTTTTTCCAATACCTTCCTATTTATATGTCCAACACTTCTTTTTGATATGGCTTGGATTGCCATAAAACCAACATCTAGTCTCTCTACTTCTAGAGTTTGGACTTTCTTGCAATTTATCACAATCACTTGCATTCTTTACTCTTTATCTTGATCTGGCTATGTCATTTGCAATAAAAGCATTACCTATTGGTGTCTCACCCTCACTTGCACATTTTTTCACTTAGAACTACACCACCATCATTGAATTTGAAGGTATTTAAACCAGAAATAGAATTACCTTATGCCATAACTGCATTATTCCAACTTTATGGCAAAGTGGATAGGATTAAAAAAGTCCTAACTTCCTCATCAAAGGTAATATTTACTTTAGCTATTTGATTGGTTACAATAGTAAAATTATATAATTATTTTGCTACATATTTAACTGCAACTATTTTCATGTTAACCAACCAATTCAAAATAAACACTTTATTCACTACTATAATTTTTCATACAATTTATCCAATATAGTCATCAATTCAAAAAAAAATATTCTTTAGATATGAAATTCTATAGATAGAAACAACCCCAATTGAATTGCTTCTAGTGTTTTCCTATCTAAAATATCTCAGTCTTTATATTGGTGGCCATAGATCTTTTTGGCATAATGAACCTCCATCTACATTTTCCATAATGCATAATTTCTCTTATTGAAATTTTCAACCTTTATTTCTTTAAGTGTCATTGGCCCCACTTAGCCTTGAATAGTCCATCTGAAGCATAATCAAGCACAATATGTTCTGACATCATGTCACAACCCATTTTCTATTTAACTAAATATTTTAGTCATTTTCTTGTCACATGGATATTATAAAATTTATTTTATGTTTAAAAAAAGAAGAGAGAAGATGGTTATTTTTTTTTTCCTCATGGGACAAATGGATTTGGTTAGTTATGAAGACCATATGTTATAACTGTCATAAAGTTGCTGCACAGTTCTAGCAATATATAGCTATTTTCTTTTGCCTTATTACCACTTTCATATTCCTTAATAATCTTTTCCTTTCTTCACTTTATAGTTTTTAGAAACCCAAACATAGCTACATATATTTCTCATGCCTAAAATAGAACAGAGACAATTTATTGTAACCTTAAATTCCCTGAAACCCTTTTTAGTAAGCTTAGGAATGAGGCATTCTAGTAACCCAATTTACAAAGCACAATCATATATTTGGAATTAGTATTTGTATTTGTATTGCTATTGGCTCAATAATGGTGGGATCTATCATGATCAACATACTATATTTGGGGGCCAACATTTGTTAGAAGAAGTTGTCCATGGTCTCTTTCAGGGGAAACAAAATTCTGAATGCGAGAAGTAGGCAGCACCATGGAGGAGGAAAGTAGACTTGGATGACTGAACAAGGTAGACATTGGAACAAGAGCACATAAAGGGTATTGGGATAACAAGAAAATACACTAGGTTCCTTTTCATAAATAACTTGTTGCTAATTATCTGAATCCACAAATGAAAGATTAGGAACTACATAGACAATATTAGATTGTTCCCTATTGCCTTGAACTGCATTATTATTAGGAACTTTATCATTGATTTTTCTTTTCCATTGTGACTTCAGAATTGTAGAAATGACCTATAGATTGAGATTGCATTGAATAATTTAACAAATGAATACATTCTCATTGGAAAATATGAACCATTGCATGCAGTCTTGTTAAAAACTTCTTACTAGCATGGTTTGTTGCATTGAGAAGGGAAATTCATACATTTAGTTCAAAATCAAGAACATTGGTACGGTGGGCAATACGTCTGTCCTAGTTGAGTATTTTTAATCACAAATTACCCTCAAGAGTTTCTTGCAAAGATTGTATTGTTTGATCAAATCGGTCCTTCCCTCTTTTCTCTCTCTATGTTTTTAAAGCAATTTTACTCCGAAGAAGTTAATCCTTGCAATCCACACAACTGGCATTGTTAGATTCTTTCCTTCCACAAAATTATTACATTCTAATTGAAATTTTTAGCATCATTATGAATGTTCCTTGTGAAAAGAAAACTTAATGAGTTGCTTACTCATTTTAATTGACCACCGATTGGTCTAGAACACAAACCAATCCTTAGGTCCAAATTCTACCTTATATATTTGTAATGAGCATCATAAACCTAATAATTTTTGTTTATATACATATAAAATATGAATAATCAAGTTGACATGATTACCAATGAGAATTATAGTGAGATGGTTCTGCATTGCATGGCCAACACCATAACTGGCAATGATTAATTTTTTTTTTTAATCCATTGTGAAAATATACATACTTAACTCCTTCCATCAAACAACATTGAGACATAATGCTATTTAGAACAATTCAATTAAAGAAGATTTTACAACAGAATCAGTTAAGAAGTTCTTAATCATATGTCTAGTTAAGATGTTTCTTAACTCCTTTAATTAGATTCTTAAGCTTGGTTAACATTAAATTATCTTCATAACATTAAAACTGATACCAGACTTAAAGGCATAGATTTGAATGTATGCATTGAGTTATGCAATAATTGGTTTCTCTCTCAGCATTATGAATTATTGAAACCTAGAAAACTAATGTTCTATCAACACCTCTGATAACCTTATTGAATTTTGATTTTACTCTTTCGTGGTTTTGGCTAAGTATGTAAGCCTTTTGTTCACTTGAGTGGGCTGGTAAATATAGTTTGGGCACTTAGGAGTTCCCTTGTAAAATAATATTTACATGGCCATCCTTTTATATATGATTTGGAGGTTAGTTTTATTCAACATTTAATTTACCATGATTTTATTAACTATTATAAGAAATGGGTAACTCATGGAAGGTTGTTGACCTATAAATTATCATGCTACATAGATGTGGTCATTTCAGGATGCATATGTGACATTTTTAGACAAAGGCATTCTTGCATATTTCTTTGCTTCCTACATTATATATAGAATGTATAAGCTGTGGAAGAGAATATGATCTCTTGATAAATGAAAAGTAATGGTGTCATTCTTGTTACTTAATAAACATCTTGTGTAATTATGTTTTATGAGAGGAATTCAAGATAGGATAACATACTAGGAATATTTATTGATGGAGAAAGAGTTTCATTGTTAGCTATGTGATTGGCTTAATATATGTGTATTTATAACATGTGTCAATAGAGAATTGATGGTAGTACTTGTATTCCATTTTGGAGGTTGATTAAATTTCTTGCTAGAGATGAGCTAAGATGTTGTAATTAATTGATCCATGATTAATAGACTTATGGTTTTATCCTTGTATGTGGATGGGTATATGGAACTTAATGATCAATAAAACTTTTTATATTTTAATTAATATAAATGATGGAGAAGGGACTGTAAAACTGAAGTGATAACTAAGAAAATGTTGTTTTGTTATCTGGTTGACTAATTAGTGTTCTTCACATGATTTGTGTAGCACAATTCCATTACTCTTCTAAGTTTTACTCGTTTAGACTATCTTGTTGTCAGGCTAGGTATCTTTCATGTCAAGAAATATTTTAGGGAAACTTAACTATTGGAGATCATTTTAACTTGGTCATCATGATTAGACTATCTTGTATTGGTAATTTGGTACCGAAATTTTGGTTTCCTTTAAACTTGAGCATATATGTATATGTGTCATTCATGTTAAAGTTAATGATAGTAAATTAACTTCTATTGATTGGTCATTATTGCTAAAACTTAGACTCACATTGATTTTTCTGAGGTGGCATTCGTTTTGTAGGGGTGCTAATCTTTACATATGAATGTTCCTTGTGAAAAGAAAACTTAATGAGTTGCTCACTCATTTTAATTGACCACTGATTGGTCTAGAATGCAAACTGATGCTTACCAAAATGATGAATCCAATGCCTATAGATTAAAGCTCTAAAAATTCTACCTTCTATATTTCAGTGAGCATTATGGACTTATTTTTAAAAAATTATATACATATACAATATGAATAATCGAGTTGATATGATTATCAATGTGAATTATACTAAGATAGTTCTCCATTGCATGGCCAACGCCATAACTTGCAATGATTAAATATATTTTTTTAATATTTTGTGAAATTGCACATACTTAACTCCTTCCACCAAACAACATTGAGACATGAATGTTATTTAGAAAAATTCAGTTAAATAAGATGTTAAAAGGGAATTAGTTAAGAGGTTCTTTATCATATGTCTAGTTAAGATGTTTCATAACTCCTTTAATTAGATGCTTAATCTCGGTTAACATTAAATTATCTTCAAGATGTTAAAACCAATACCAGACTTAAAGGCATAGATTTGAATGTATGTATTGAGCTATGCAATAATTCATTGCTCTTTCATAATTATAAATTATTGAAGCCTAGAAAACTAATTTTTTCTCAACATCTCCAATAACCTTATTGAATTTTGATCATACTCCTTGGTGGTTTTGGCTGAGTATGTAAACCTTTTGTTCACTTGAGTTGGCTACTAAATATAGTTTGGGCACTTAGGAGCTCTCTTGTAAAATAATATTTACATGGTCATCCTTTCATATATGATCTAGAGGTTAGTTTTATTCAACGTTTAATTTACCATGACTTTATTAACTATGTTAAAAAATTGGTAACTCGTGCAAGGTTGTTGACCTTTAAATTATCATGTTACATAGATGTGGACATTTCAAGATGCATATGTGACATTTTTAGACAAAGGCATTATTGTATCTTTCCTTGCTTCCTACATTATATATAGAATCTATAAGTTGTGGAAGATAATATGATCTCTTGATGAATGGATGGTAATGGTGTCATTCTTGTTACTTAATAAATATCTTGTATAATTATGTTTTATGAGAGGAATTCAAGATAGGATAACATACTAGGAATATTTATTGATGGAGAAAGAGTTTCATTGTTAGCTATGTGATTGGCTTAGTATATGTGTATTTATAACATGTTTCAATAGAGAATTGATGGTAGTACTTGTATTCCTTTTTGGAGGTTGGATTAAATTTCTTGTCAGAAATGAGCTAAGATGTTGTAATTAATTGATCCATGATTAATGGATTTTATGATTTTATCCTTGTATATGGATGAGTATATGGAACTCAATGATGGATAAACCTTGTTATGTTTTAATTATTATAAATGATGGAGAAGGGACTATAAAATTGAAGTGATAACTAAGAAAATGTTGTTTTTTATCTAGTTGACTGACTAATGTTCTTGATATTATTTGTGTAGCACGATTCCATTACTCCTCCAACTTTTACTTGTTTAAACTATCTCATTGCTAAGTTGGGTATCTTTCATGTTAGGAGAGATTCTAGAGAAGATTGACAGCTTCATGGTAGGGTGGTAAAGCACTCTTGCAATATTCTCACCCTTGTGTTCTTAGATAGGTTCCAGAGCCCATTTCAACTTGGTTGTCATGGTTAGACCACCTAGTATTTGGTATCTAGTATTAGTAATATGGTAACAAATTTATGATTTTTTAAAAATTTGAGCATATATGTATATGTATCATTTTTGTTAATGTTAATGATAGTTAATCAACTAATGTTGAATAGTCAATATTCAAAAGACTTTGACTCTCATTGTACTTTCTGAATTTTATGGAGATGGCTGATGTGGCATTGGTTTTTCAGGGGCAATCCTTACATATGGTATCAAAGCTCTTTGTTTCACACTTGGGCATTGAGTTCACTATGCTAGACACACAACTATAAGTCAACTAGATTACTTTATGTTGTATGAGATGATGACATGAGTTGCATATTGTATCTCTTAGCTATGATTACTTTTGACATAGAAGGATATGATGTTCCTTATGCATGTCATGATTGTGAGATAAAAATTGCATTCCTTTGAAAATTGTCAAAATGGAAAGTTTATGGAATGACTAGTAAATTGTGTACCTCGTATGTTTATGATTATATTTACTTTAACCAATGTGATGGTATAATATGTGTATTAGAGTATTAAATTTGAACTATTGAGATAGTCAAAGGATGGTTGACTTTTGCAATAGGTTATGAGAGCCTACCAAATGAAGATTTGGCTTATGATAGCAATGAAACATGTCTTTTTATTATGTAAATGACATATGATGCACATGCGGTACACGAATTTATTTCTATTTTATGCCTGATTCATGAGGTTCATTGATTAACCTAATATAATAAGTAGGAAGAAAATGGATTCATTTGCAAAAGTATTGCATGTTCCATTATGCATTTAGAAATGTGTGATTATCAAGATAAATTGCATGTGATGCATGAGAAGTTTGGCTATGTTCTTAGTGACCTTTAGACACAAGGTGTCATTAAAAATCTATTCCCTCTTGGTGACTAGTGAGAGTTATCATGCTTTAAGTGAATTGGGTTTTCATTTTATTATGTTTGGTTTCATAAACTTGATGTGATGAAGGACTAGCTTGAAATTTTATGTTCTTTATGACCACCGAGCCACCAATTTCTTATGTGACCTATTTACTGTGACTCTTGTTCACTTTTATTTTAGTTTTGTACCTCCTTTTTGGATGTTAACTTGAGAATTATGAATCTTGTTTTCAAGATTTCTTTGATCTTGAGGTGGCCAGGATGTTTGTGTGTGTTTTTTATGATGCTAGTCCTATGATTTGGAAGTGATGTCATCTATGATGTTCATTGTGGAGCATTGATAGGATGTATAAGGGAGTAGATTGTGAAGAACATGCCATTTTTCCTTTGCATTTATTTTATGTTATTTTTATTATTTTGGAAGGTTTACACTTTTGGTGTGGGTGCCAAATGTAGATGAACAGGGAAAGGTAGAAGTGTTGCTTTCATTTTCCACTCTACCTGCTAGTGTAATATTGGCACTACAAAAATGTTGTGTATTTTCCTTCATGACTAAGTGTAATGCAATAATTATGGGAAAAATAGATGGATACTTCACATTTAGTTTCTTTATCTACTAGTTTTGTAGAATGGATACATGTTGTTCTTGTTTCTTCTACCATTAAATCTGGCTTTATAAAGTGCTTGGCCAAGCTATTTGTTTTCCAGATAATGAATATATGTATATGGTTATGCTTATTTGGTTTTACTTCATATGTGTAGATGTGTAGTTTATTTTTATTCCCTGCTACATTCTGTGATTAGGCTACTAGGCACATGGATGCAATGTAGTGTGTTTCACAGTTGCACTAGATCCATCTGATCCATCTTGTTTTGGAATGCTAGGCTTCTCGTGCCAAGGTTAGAGAATTCTTCATGTTAGGAAGAATCCTGGGGAAGTATTCACTAAGTGGTTGGGCAGGAAACTACCTCAAACCATATTTTATGTGATGATTTAATGGCATGAAGTTCATACATCACAACATGTTCTTATATGTTAGTTAAGCACACTATGGTGACACGATGGGCTTGAGGGCCTAATGTCACTAAATTGATAAAAATTGGATTTACTGATCTTGCAGGTGATTGATGAGCATACCTAGATGATTTACTTAATGGTGTTCATCATATGGTAGAGGACATTACACTTGTATGGTGTGCTTATTGTTCCATGTTTGACATGTAGGTTGCCATTTTCTATGATGCCCATTGAGGTATGATGCTTTAAAATGTATTTCATGTATTTATTAAATCATACATTTGATGGATGGATGACGTTTAGGTCAGCATCCTTGGGTAATGTAATGTGCTACATTCTTAAATGAATAATTATTTGATAACTTGTGAACATGGTGAATGAAATAGATGTTGACTATTGAAACTAGCATTTTTCTTTTTTATGACATGTTGTGTTCAACAATTTGGTCAATAATTGGTTATGAAATGTAACTTTATTTGCATCTATCATTTCAACATGTAAGTTGGAAACTAGATGTAATCACATAGTTAATTGGAGAATATTGCTTCTACTTGTTGAATAAAACTATGTGTAGTCAATTTTGGACTAACTTGATTTGACTTTTGACCTATGTGGTAAATGTATCAAAATGTGGTCTTCCTATGGAAATGCAAAATGGGTATTGTATAGATCCTTCTTTTATCTATTTTTGATAATATTTTTGAAATGGTGTTATGTATATGTGATGATCCACCATGCATGTAACTTCTACTTATAGAAAGTTGGTGACTCATTTTGTTTAGTCAACTTGGTCAATGAATGACAATCAATGATTTGGTCAGTCAATATGGTGTTTGACATAGACTTAGCTATCATGCACCCAACTTAGACCCTTTGGTCAACATTTGTGTTGGGATTTGGTAAAATTATCTATTGATGTAGAACTTGGGTCAATATTGTTACTTGACACATTTGATTGTATGACTTTCTATCATTGATCTTTCTATTGGTTAAATTTATGGAGCTATATGATGTAATTATGTGGTATGTTGATTTCAACAAGCATTTAGATGCATAATGATGATTACATATTAATTATTACATTGATGATGTTATATGTGCATGTCGTTATATTTCATGATGAATCAAATGATGATGAATTAGATGTAATGGGACTGCATTACTTGATTATGTTTCATGGACACTGACCTATTGATGTGGATGAGTACTCACTTAGCGAGAACCACATATTAGATGGTACATATGGTATGTATGGTTGATTATTTATGTAACTCATGCTCAAGATGTGATTAAAGATGAGTAAGAAGTTGTAAGTTTAAAGGAAAAATATTGACTTCTAATATTTGAACTGATCTCCTTGAGATATTGATATTGTGAATGAACTAAAATCATTATGAGATTTTGTGTGCATAAGTATGGCAAGAAGCAGATATGAAGTACCTACTAGTGGGGTCAAATCCATGTGTCCCAATTTATGATAAGTAAACATAGGTATGTGTGTGATATCATAAAATTTTAAGGTAATATGTCACTTCAATTTTGATAATTATAGAAATAAAGAAGTATTTGAGTAGATGTTTCATTTGATATTTGATTTGGTTTATGATATATGATGGACTGACATTTGGTGTTGTTCCTATAATGCAATAGAGGGAACAACACATTATAAGAAAGGGAGAATATTGTCAAAGAGAGGTAGCCTAACCTTATAAAACTATAGAATGGTAATGGAATCCACACACACACATGGAAAATGTTGTGAACATTAATATTTATACTTGTGCTTATATAACATTTGTGTTCGTTACTTTAAATATGCACTTATATTGTCTTCAAAGATTATTTCCATGAGACTGTACATAGATAAATTATCGAAATGCATTCAAATGAAATGTAGATTTCATCTAAGGAAAATAAATATTTACTTTAATACAGTAATTGAAAATCTATATTTTTCTATAGAACCAAATGCAGATGCATGTGCGATTGAGTAAATGGAAGTTAGAAATTGATCTTGTAGATTAATTTTCTTGTACATATAATTGGGTATGATTTTGAATTCTTACATATATATCTGCATCGAGACGATGCATTCTCTAAGTGGGCAAGGATGTCACAACCCATTTTTTGTTTCACCGAATATTTTAGTCATTTTCTTCCCACATAGATATTATAAAATTTATTTTATTTGATTCTTCTAAAAAGAGAGAAGATGGTTATTTTGTTTTGCCTCATGGGACAAATAGATTGGGTCAGTTATGAAGACCATAAATTATAACTTTCATAAAGCTGCAATGCGGTTCAAGAAATATACATCTTTTTTCTTTTGGATTATTACCACTTTCATATTCCTTAATAATCTTCACCTTTCTTCACTTTATAGGTTTTAGAAACCCTAACATAGCTATGTATATTTCTCATGCCTGAAATAGAATAGAGACCAATTCATGTAACCTTAAATTCCCTGAAACCCTTTTTAGTAAGCTTAGGTATGAGGCATTCTAGTAACCCAATTTCCAAAACACAATGGTATTTTTGTTATTAGTATTAGTATTTGTATTGGTATTTGCTCAATAATGGTGGGATTTTTTGTGATCAACATATTATATTTGGGGGCCAAAGTTTGTTAGAAGAAATTCTCCAAGGTCTCTTTCAAGGGAAATAGAATTCTGAATGCAAGAAGTAGGCAGCACCATGGAGGAGGAAAGAAAACTTGGATAACTAAATAGGGTAGAGATTGGAATGAGAGCACAAGAAGAGTATTGGGATAACAAGTGAATACACCATGTTCCTTTTCTTAAATAACTTGTTGCTATTTATTTGAATCCACAAATGAATGATTAGGAACTGCATAGACAATATTAGATTGTTCCCTATTGCCTTGAATTGCATGATTATTAGGAACTTGTTCATTGATTTTTATTTTCCATTGTCACTTCAAAACTATAGAAATGCCCTATAGATTGAGATTGAATTGAATACTTTAACAAATGAATACATTCTCATTGGAAAATATGAACCATTGCATGCAGTTTTGTTAAAAACTTCTTACCAATATGATTTATTGCATTGAGAAGGGAAATTTATACATTTAGTTCAAAATCAAGAACATTGGTATGGTGGGCAATACATCTGTCCTAGTTGAGGATTTTTAATCACAAATTACCCTCAAGGGTTTCTTGCAAAGATTGTATTGTTTGATCAAATCGGTTCTTGCATCTTTTCTCTCTCTATGTTTTTAAAGCAATTTTACTTCGAAGAAGTTAATCCTTGCAATCCACACAACTGGCATGGTTTGATTCTTTCCTTAGACAAAATTTTTGCATTCTAATTGAAAGTTTTGGCATCATTGTGAATGTTCCTTGTGAAAAGAAAATTTAATGAGTTGCTCACTCATTTTAATTAACGACCAATTGGTCTCTAACACAAACCAATGCTTACCCAAATGATGAATCCAATGCCTATAGATGAAAGCTCTAAAAATTCCGTGTTCTATATTTGCAGTGAGCATCATGAACTTAATAATTTTTGTTTATATACATATACAATATCAATAATTGGGTTGACATGATTACCAATGTTAATTAGTTTGAGACGGTTCTCCTTTGCATGGCCAACACCATAACCTACAAAGATTAATTTTTTTTTTTTAATCTATTGTGAAACTGTACATACTTAACTCCTTCCACCAAACAACATTGAGACATGATGTTATTTAGAACAATTCAATTAAATAAGATGTTACAAGGGAATTGGTTAAGAAGTTCTTTATCATATGTCTAGTTAAGATGTTGCTTAACTCCTTTAATTAGATGCTTAAGCTTGGTTAACATTAAATTATCTTTAAGATGTTAAAATTGATACGAGACTTAAAGGTGTAGATTTGAATGTATGCATTGAGCTATGCAATAACTGGTCGCTCTCTCAGCACTATGAATTATTGAAACCTAGAAAACTAATGTTTTATCAACACCTCTGATAACCTTATTGAATTTTGATCACACTTTTTGATAGTTTTGGCTAAGTATGTAAGCCTTTTGTTTACTTGAGTTGGCTGCTAAATATAGTTTGGGCACTTAGGAGTTTCCTTGTAAAATAATATTTACATGGCCATCCTTTTGTATATGATCTAGAGGTTAGTTTTATTCAACATTTAATTTACCATGACTTTATTAACTATGTTAAGAAACTGGTAACTCATGCAAGGTTGTTGACCTTTAAATTATCATTTTGCATAGATGTGGTCATTTCAAGATGCATATGTGACATTTTTTAGACAAAGGCATTCTTGCATCTTTCCTTGCTTCCTACATTATATATAGAGTCTATAAGTTGTGGAGGAGAATATGATCTCTTGATGAATGGAAAGTAATGGTGTCATTCTTGTTACTTAATAAACATCTTGTGTAATTATGTTTTATGAGAGGAATTCAAGAAAGGATAACATACTAGGAATATTTACTGATGGAGAAAAAGTTTCATTGTTAGCTATGTGATTGGCTTAATATATGTGTATTTATAACATGTGTCAATAGAAAATTGATGGTAGTACTTGTATTCCTTTTTGGAGGCTGCTTTAAATTTCTTGCTAGAGATGAGCTAAGATGTTGTAATTAATTGATCCATGATTAATGGATTTTATGATTTTATTGTTGTATGTGGATGGGTATATGAAACTCAATGATGGATAAACCTTGTTATGTTTTAATTACTATAAATGATGGAGAAGGGACTACGAAACTGAAGTGATAACTAAGAAAATGTTATTTTGTTATCTAGTTGATTGATTAATGTTCTTGACATTATTTGTGTAGCATGATTCCATTACACCTCTAAGTTTTACTTGTTTAGACTATCTCCTTGTTGGGCTGGGTATCTTTCATGTCAAGAAAGATTTCGGGGAAGCTTAACAACTTCATGGTAAAGTAGTAAAGGACTCTTACAATATTCTCGCCCTTGTGTTCTTAAACAGGTTTTAGAGCTCATTTCAACTTGGTCGTCATGGTTAGACCACCTAGTATATGGTATCTGGTATTAATAATCTACTAAACAAATTTACAATTTCTTTTAAATTTGAGCATATATGTATATGTATCATTTTTGTTAATGTTAATGATAGTTAATCAACTAATGTTGACTGGTCAATATTCAAATGACATTGACTCTCATTGAACTTTCTGCATTTTATAGAGATGGTTGATGTGGCATTGATTTTGGGCAGTCCTTACACATCAATCATTAAAATATCAAAACATCAAATTACAATTGAAATTCAGAAGAAGAAAACAGATATTCTCCACTCTCAAAGTGGACAATCACATACAATGCAATAACAACGTCCTTTTATAAAAGAACATTACGAATATTATGAATATGAACAATCAAAAGGTTTGGAGGGAAAACATGACTTTTTGAGTGTCATATCTTTACAAACCTGTGGGGAAATATTTGACATAATGTCGTCACATAGAGACAACTCGTAAGAGGCTAACAATTCCTTTTTTTAATAAAAAGGTGAGCTATACTTGAGAGAGTAAGAAAGAGCATTCATGTCGTTTGATCTTAACCTTCCGTAATGAATGTGAAAGCCATTATTATTTGTTCTTGCCATAGGCAGGAAATCTTATGGAATCGTTGAGTTTCATTAAAAACTATTAAAAACTTGTTATTGTCCAATAAAGTTAAAGAATTTTTTAACCTTCAAACTGTTTTCAGAAGTTTGAATTTTGAATGTATTTTTAAAAGTAAAAAAATACTATTTATTTGATGTCTTATTGGTTCTTATCGAAAAAGGCAAGGAGTAAAAACCAATTTTAGACCAGAAAATTCGGAAAAAAAATGTGGAGTACTTTACAAGTGGACATAATGATGCAAAGTTATTATTATTAAATGTTTTGTCCTTTTGACACAGAGAACATTTAAGATAGTAGGTCATACGCAACAAACCTTTCATATTCTGATTCACAGATTTACGAGTTTGAGATAATATTCGTTTCAACTTAAGCAGAAAAAGTGAATCTCCCCATTTTTTGAGAAACAATCTTCAACGCTACAAGAGCTTAGCTATTTATGACATTCTGGTTTGAAGAGTTAATCTATGAAAGTGTACGGAAGGGACATGAAATGTGTTTTGCATCTAGTGGTGATTGCCTTAGTAGACACAAATTGCAAATGTGGCAAAATACAAAATTTTGCCAATTTTTATTATTCTTTTGACCAAGAAAACTTTTCAGAATAAAAGAAATTACATTTACTTTAAATAATTTTAGCAAATATTTAGATTTTAGAGATAAATTTTTTTATAGGTCATATTAAGAATATAATGCTTTACTAATATATTTCAACATTAAAATTTGTATAAAATTGAATTTTGTAAATATATTTTTTGTGACAAGTCTTGAAGTTTCAAAATGATGGTCTTTCTATCTATCCAATTATGTTTTTCAGAAGTTGCTTTATTTCTATGATGCTATTAATTCTTGAACTTATTTTTGAAATTTAAAAATGTCCCTAGTATTACTATTCATATTATGTACATCTATAAAGGCAGGAACTTTGGCGCTTGCGCCTCTTGTTATTATTGTATTTTGAAACTTACAAAGACAACAAGAAATCATTTCTTATACCCGTGAATAATGATGGTCTCGACTGCACAAATTCATTCATCTCATTCTCTGTCTCTTTGTTTCTAAGCAAATAGAGATTTGTATCCGCCAAGATCCTTAAATGGTTTACAATTAAATTATTTATTTTTAGATTACAGAGACAAATGCCAAAAGACACAGCGCTCGGGTCGAGGACAATGTTCACATTTTCAGGTTCCAGCTTTATCATGACAACAAATTTTACTGCAAAACTTTGTCTATTTGCTCATTAATTTCCATCAGTACAGACAGATTTGCTATCTTTGATAATGATGGGTGCTCTGTCTGTTTTCAGAATGAAGCTTTTTAACAAAGGCTGTCTGAATCCTATGAGAAATACTAATTAAAATCAAACTTAATCTCACAATCTTAACCCCTAAAAACTTTTCTCGGCACTTAAAAGTTTCTCGGCACATGAAGGTGCCGAGTGCCAGTTTTACTCGGCACTTGATGGTGTCGAGTGGCAGGTTGCTCGGCACAAAGAGGAGGTCGGCAGCAAATGTCGAGTATGCTCGGCTCACAAAGGAAATGCTCGGCAACAATAGATGCCGAGTGAGCTCGTCTTCAACTAAAGTTTATAACTTAGAAAATTCTAACACGAATGCATTCACCATTAAAATCAAAGAGTCAAAGCTTTAAGCTTTCAAACAAATTTCTCAAATGCAACATACAAGGGAAGATCAATAGATTCAAGTATGCTTGATTGCTTTCTATTCAATCTTTCATTAAACTATTACAAAATATGAGAGCATTCGGCTTCAACCAAAAAATCTTAAAGTAACCCTAAATTGATAATACTTCAAACTTTAATAAACCTTTAAACCTGCAACTCTAATGGCTGCATACAATGGTGCCTAGAGCAATCACTGCTTCAACAGAACAAATCCAAACAACAAACTTATAGAGTGAACAAGGAACCACGTGCAACTACAAGCACAAACTTCCTTCCTTCTTCCTTCTCTGCTCAGCTCTACAACTTCTCTCTGATCTACTTGATCTTACTTAATCAATGAATGTTGAAAATATTCCTTTTGTCATATTCTTCCTTTCCCTCTCAACATTCAAATTTCAAATTCTCACCTACCAAACATGAATGCCTGTGGTGACTTGACAGGGTAGATGGGTGTGGGGCTCGAGGAAAACCTGCAAGCATTGACATTTAATTTCCAACAAACCCAGCTATGGGATGAAGAGTGTCTTCAAAAATGGTGTGGGATAAAATTTTAGTTAACAAGATTATTCGTGTCATGGTTTTGGGATTGCTTTATACTAATGAATTAGTTGTTCAAGCACAGTAGCTGAGCAAGGAATTTTATAGAAATTCATGTCCTAATGTTGAGAGAATTGTACGAAATGTGGTGGCACAGAAACTGAAAGAGAATCCCACTTCGGCCCCTAGGGCATTCCACCTGTTCTTCCATGATTGTTTTGTAGAGGTATGAATGTTCTATAAAAGATATGTGGATCAGATGCACATACATACCAGTTAGTAGATCTTAAAGAATAAAGTTATATTAAAATTTTTAATTGCCGTTTGTTTTAACTGTGTAATTTTTGAGTCAAACTCATTGACCTATGTATCATCAATAGTGATTCACACAAGTCCATCTTTCATAAAAATAAATAGAACACTTAGTACTGGTTGTTTTCACCACACCATAATAATCTAAAAATGTAGCTGATTGTTGTTTTCACAAAACAGAGAATGCCACACTGTTCAAAAATGCCTTTCCTTATAAGTTTTCATGTCTTAATTTTTTTAAAAACTTGGGAACTTTATAGTCTTTCAGGGATGTGATGCATCGGTTCTTATTACTTCCAGTGAGGAGAACATAGCAGAAAAAGATGCAGACATCAACAAGTCATTACCTGGAGATGGGTTCAATGTATTCTTCAGAGTGAAGAGAGCATTGGAGTCGCAGTGCCCTAATGTTGTGTCTTGTGCTGATGTTATGGCCATGGCAACCAGAGATCTTGTTTCAATGGTTATCTCTTGAGTCTTTTATCTTACACTTTATGCATTATCTAATCCTATGGTCAGGATGGTAGCAATATTTGATCAGTAGAAACAACATGGTTAGGGTAATATTTTTTGAGATACATGGTCAGGCTAATATTTTTTGAGATTAAGTTTATAATTCTATACATGAATGCCTTAAGGGCGTATATGTTAAGTTATCATTATTTTCAACAATAAAACAAGCTATAAAATGTCCAACATCTATTAATATCTCTTCTTTTCTGCAATAAGGTTGGAGGGCCATCATGGGAAGTTCTCAAAGGGCGGAGAGATGGTCTCATTTTTGAAAGGCATCAAGGGTGGCAGGAAACTTACCAAACAGTAAACATGATAGTGGATCAGCTCATTTCATTGTTTCATTCCAAAGGTCTAACACAAGCTGACATGGTGACTCTTTCTATTAAATGCAATCAAAAAATCACATTTTCTTTTTATTTTCAAATTGAATAACTATAAATGTGCATTTCTAGAATTGTGAGAAATATATTAAAATTTAACTTAAACTCACAACCCTAAACCTAAAAATCTTTGCTCAGCACTTAAATATTTGCTCGGCACATGAAAGTGCCGAGTGCCAGTTTTGGTCGGCACTTGAGGGTGCCGAGTGAGCTCGGCACACAAAGACAAAATGTAGTAGATGCCAAGTTAGCTCGACACTCAAAGAAGACAATGGATGCCAAGTAAGGTCGGCTCCAACTAATAAAATTTATAACTTAGAAAAAGTTTAACATGAATGCTTTCACGATTAAAACCAGAGAGCCGAGCTTTAACCTTTCAACCAAGTTTTTCAAAATACAATGAATAGAAGAGGAAGAACAATAGATTCAAGTATGCTTGGTTGCTTTCTATTCAATCTGAGATTTAAACTATTACAAAATCTGGGAGCATTCGGTTTCAAGTTAAAATTTCAAACTTTCAATAAACTTTAAACTTTAAACCTTAAACTTACAGCTCTAATGGCTGCATACAATGGTGCCTGGAGCAATCACTGCTTCAACATGATGAATCTAACAATGACAAACTTACAGAGTGAACAAGGGAAGCATGTGCAACTGCAGGCACAAACTTCTTTCCTTCTTCCTTCTCTACTCAGCTCTGCAACTTCTCTCTGATCTGCTTGATTGCAAAACTCTCTGAATGAATGAATAAAACATTCCTTTTTGTCACATTCCAGTTTCCCCTTCTTTTCAGAATTCAAAAATCTCACCTACCGCATTCATGTTTTCTATCTGTTATGTTGGTCATCAAATGGTAGGTGGGCATTTGGCTCCAGGGGCAAGACAACCATCGTATTAAATATTCCAACAAGAATACCCTTTTGCTTAATCAACTCCAAGAAAACAATCAAATGGTCTTTTATTCACTTGAAAAGGCTTTTTCAAGTAACACTTTGAAAGGCTCTCTTCCCAGACCAGTAACCATAGCATTTCTAATAAACGTAGGTTCCTTAGAGAAGCCCCTTTTAAGGCTTTAAGGCTCATATTTCTCAGCAATAGCCATTGCATTGTGAAGCGTAGTGTAGGTTTCTACAAAACACACATATTGTTAAATAAGCATTTTAATGTCCATCTCTTTGTAGTAACCATTGCATGATCAATTGGAGAATCTTTAACTAAGGTCTTTGATGTCCATTTTCTTAATGAATAGCCATTGCATGCAAGGTAATGTTGTTGATATGGGAGTTACAGTTAGAAGTTTTTTTTGGGCTGGTAACTATTACATTATTAGGTATTTTTGCTGGTATGATTAAGCCATGTTATTTTAATCAGGGGGGCATACTATTGGATTCGCACACTGCAATGAGTTCATGTATCGAATTTACAACTACAACAAAACATACCAGGTGGATCCCACAATGAATCCAAGCTATGCAAGCAGGCTCCGAGCTGCTTGCCCAAGAGATGGTCTTGATCCAGATGTTGTGGCCTTCAATGATGTCTCCACTCCCACTCTTTTTGACAATGCTTATTATCAGAATGTTAAGAGCGAAGTGGCTCTTCTTGCCACAGATCAAATTCTTTATGGGGATCCTCGCACTAGTGCTTATGTAAATCTATTTGCCATGTCCCACGTTAAGTTTTTTAACTTCTTTGGGCTCTCCATTGTAAGATTGGGCAATGTGGGTGTTAAAACTGGAAATCAAGGAGAAATTCGTAGAGACTGGAGTCTTCAACAATAAGAAGTAGCTTTGCAATTTCTCTGTTCTCATTTAGACATCTTATTGTCTCAAAAATATTCGAGTCTATTTAAATTTGGACAATAAAACAAGCATTATACAAGTTTTGCATGGAAAAAAAGCGTCACAAATTTTATTTTGATTGGCAAACTAAAGTTTTGCTTCATTAGAATACACATTTGCTTATTATCAGAGTATTTCATGGAACTGTTCTAAAGCCAAAATGCAACACTTGGAGCAGGAATTCTAATGCTGTAGCTTAACAATTAATAACTGATCGCCATTGACTGCACCAAAGTAAGCGGTAGAATTAAAATTAACATCCTGTTTGGAGCACTAAACCCATTTATTTAATTCTTTCCTTGGCAAAGACATCAAGTTTTTTAAACAATCTCAAACCTTAGATGGCAAAATAAAATAAAATTATAGCCTGGCATATCTACTCATTAAGAATCCTATAAATATTTTTAAATCATATATATTTAAGTTGCAAATGTTTTAATTAATTATAAAATCAAGAATGTACAAATATAAATTTAAATATCCAAGCATATCTAAAACAATTAGAAATATGAAACATATTTCAAATAAATCAACAAGTAAATCTAGAAATATGAAATTCAGTAACATGCATTGACACATCACCACATAAGAAACTCCACAACTGTAAGAGCTTCTAAGTCAGCAGCATACAATCTCCACATCTTGCACATGTAGCATGATTGTCGCAACCTATTTTTCTTATGTAAGTAAGTCAATCGGCCGTTTATGTCATGTGAATTTTTGAAAATCAGATGATGAGCAACTTAATTATTTAAAATATTCAAATAATTTACTATTTTTAAACTCCTAAAAAAAATTCAAGTCAGCTATAACTCCAGAGAGTGGGAATAGTGGAAAGGGAATCTCACTATTTTTATTAGTTGAGTATTACTAGTCTATGAATAAGAGAAGAAAAACATAATGAAAGATTGTAAAGCCTGGAAGTCACGGAAGGCATTGTTTTTTTTCCAAAAAGAGGGGTAAAAATTTATTAAGACAAAAAGGAATACAACAAGGAGAGCTCAACAAGGAGCTCGATCCTGAGCAACAAGATCATCAAATTCTTGCACCATCTCAAAGGACAATTGCCTCCTATCCCTAATATTCCAACCTGGATCATGACTAGATGCCCATTTGGCTAAACAATCAGCAGTTCTATTCCATTCATGAGGAATATACGTGAACCTAATGAACTGAAAAGAGGAAGAGAAGAAAAGAATCTGCTTAACAACAGTGATCAGCTGCCAACAAACATCCTCAAGCTCTTGCGAAGAAAGCATGTTCACCACTACCTGGGAATCAGACTCGCAGATAATCTTACTCCATCCCCGCAAGCAACACTGTTCCACAGCATATAAAATAGCCTGAGCTTCCATGAGATTGTTAGTATAATCACCCTTATGAACTGAGAAGAAAAATTTAACATCCCCAGAACTACAATGAGCCACTCCGCCAATACCAGCCAGACCAGGATTCCCATGGGAAGAACCATCAGCGTTAATTTTCAGAACTCCACAGGGAGGAGGAGTCCAGTGCCCATCCTGGTTAACCCGACCCTTCCTCTGATGGTGAAGCTGCCTGGACATAGAAGGAAACCTATGAGCTGCAGCCCCATCCTACAGATGAAAATTGAGGCGATTACAGATAGCAAGATCAACCGAATCCATACCCCCATCAAGCTCACACTTCACAAGAATAGTTTCCTGAACAGAATGTGATATTTTCCACCAAAGATGCAAAACATCAAGCCGAACATCTTGGAATATGCAACGATTCCTCTCCAACTAGATATGTCAAAGCATAAAAGATGGGCCAGCAATCCAAGCAGCATGGAGAAAAGAAGACTTGGAGGGAGCAATACCCAAGCAGGCCCAGAACTTAGGCAAAGAGGAAGCATGCCGACAAGAGCAACCCCAAGCGCTCTACCAAAGATGCCATATCTGAGTAGAATAGGAGCAATGAAAGAACAGATGGGAGACAGAATCCTCTCCATTACCACACAAAACAAAATAAGAGGGGCATTGAAATCCACGTTTACAAAGATTATCACAGGTAAGACAACGGTTGTGAGCCACTAGCCATATGAAAAAATTGCACTTGGACCAAGAAACTTTATTCCAAACTTGCCTCCACCAAGGGACCTCAGCATCCCCAAATAATTGTCTAGTTATCTCTTGATACCTAGCAGAGACATGATATTTACCAGACAAGCTACCGCCCCAAACCAAAACATCTGGACCAGGCAAAGAAGAACACTCTCTAGAGGCCAAAATTTGAGAAAGCTCTCGACGATCCATGTCTGTACTTCTAGGAGGCCAATCAGAAGAATGCTTCCATCTGTAACCAACAACAGGTCCCAATTGATAAGGAGTCTTGTAATGAGCCACTTTATCCTATCCAGCGGCAAGAAAAGAGTCACAAAGAGGCTGAAGATGAGGGTATATGGATAAAATGGAAGGGAATCCATCCCAAGCATCAGACCAAAACAAAGCCTAAGAACCTCCTTTGCATATCCAAAATAGACCCCTCTTTACCAACATCGCACCTGTCATTAAAGTATGCCAAACCATAGAGCCACGACCTTCAAGAGGAAGTGCAGAAACAGAGCAAGGATCAACACCATGAAAATATTTATGAGTGATAATACGAGCCCAATGTTGATGTTGCCTAGAGCACCATCGCCAATAAAGTTTAGCGGCCAAAGCTTGACTACTCAATAGAGCAGATCGAAGACCAAGGCAACCCTCCTTTTTAAGCCTACAAATAGTTGCCCAATTAACCAAGCTCCATTTAGTACTACGCAAGTTACCACTCCAAAGGAATTGCCGAGAAAGAGCATCAAACTCCTTGAGAAAGTAAATAGGTGCAGCATGAACCATGCTTCGATAAGTAGGAAGAGCTTGGATAACATCTTGAAGAAGAGTAACCCGAGCAGCAGTAGAAAGCCATCTATGAGTCCAATGATTTACCTTATCCTGAAGCTTGGTAATCAAATTTTGCCAGAAGAGACGTGGCTGCTTGGAAACAGCAATAGGGATGCCAAGATAAGTCAAAGGAAGTGATCCTATCTGAAACCGTAGGATACCAGCAATCCTGTGCTGAATAGAATCAGGAGTGTTAAAAAAGTAAATGGAAGATTTGTGCTCATTAACTTTCTAGCCTGAAGCTGCCAAATAAATGTCCAAAGCATGTTGAAAGGCTTCAGCTTCCTTGATCCTAGCAAGACCAACAAGAGCAGAATCATCAACAAATTGAAGATGGGAAAGAGAAGGTAAGCAATTACCCCACCGCCAGCCTCGAATAGAATTCTGGGACACCTGATGCTTAATGAATCTGCCCAAGCCTTCAACCATGATGATGAATAGATATGGGGAGAGAGGCTCACCTTGGCAGAGGCCTCTAGAAGTACCAAATAGTTGAGAAGGTTGACCATTAATAAGAACAGAAAAAGAGGCAGAAATAACACAACTCATAATCCAACTCACCCAGTCAGAGCTAAATCTGAAAGAAAGAAGAATACTCCTTAGGAAGCTCCATTTAACTCTATTGTAAGCCTTAGCCATATCCAGCTTAACAAACATGGCTCTCTCCCTTGAAGTAGCCATAGAGTGAATAGCCTCAGTAGCAATAACCACCCCATCTAAAATTTGTCTGCCAGCAACAAAACCACCTTATTCTTCTGAGATAATAATGGGAAGCCACCGTTTCAATCTCTCAGCAATCAACTTATTAATAACTTTGTCAACCACATTACATAAGGCAATTGGTCTAAAAAACTCCAATTGATTAGCACCCTCTCTCTTAGGAATAAGAGTCAAGAATGTAGAGTTCAAAGCTTGAAGCATCTGCTTGCTAGCATAGGATTCTTTAACCACCTCCAACAAATCATGATTAACGATGTCCCAAAATTCCTAAAAGAATTCAACTGGAAAGCCATCAAGACAAGGAGCCTTCCCCTTAGGCATGCCAAAGACCACCTCCTCCAGCTCTTCCAAAGAAATAGGATGCATGAGATAATCATTCATTTCCTGAGTGATAAGGGAAGGAATACAAGACAAAATAAGATTTTCTTCATTATCAGCAAGAGGAGAGTCCTCAGAGAAGAGGGTAGAGAAATACCAAATAGCCTCCTAAAACAAAGCTAGCAAAGAATTCAGTTGGATACTTTGAGAATTAACCAAAGAAGGGATAGTGCTCTGATTTCAGCGAGATTGCACTATTTTATGGAAAAAGGAAGTGTTACGATCACCTTCCTAGAGCCAATCAACTCTAGCCTTTTTCTTTCAAAAAATTTCCTCTCGAAGTTCCCATTCTTCTAGAGCTCTAGAAGCAAGGGATTCAGCCTTTCCAAGATCCTCTGAGAAACCTCGATCTCTAATCTCCCTTGTGATGACATCAAGATCTTCTTGAGCAAGCCTCTTCATAAAGTGAAGGTTCCCAAAGCATTCCCTATTCCATATCTTGAGCTTCCTTTTAACATATTGAAGCCTTTTAGAAAATGAGAACATTGCAGTACCATATGCAGGAGCACCATCTTTCCACCAACTGAAAACACAATCATGAAGAGAGGAGTCCCAAAGCCACATCAACTGGAACTTAAAAGGAGGATGCTTCGGAACATAAGCCCCTATAGCGGAAAATTTGATTGGCCAATGATCTGAACCTCTCCAATCAAGGATTTCTGAAGAGATAGTAAGGGTGCCACTAACCCGGAAGCAAGAAACAAGAAATCTATCCAGACGTTCTGAGATAGCAGCAACACCAGTCCTGCGATTATTCCAGGTATAGAGACCATTAGAAGGCTTAACATTAGAGAGATGCAAAAGAGATATGTGTTGCCGAAAAAGAGTAGAAGAAGGCCCCAATCTAGCCAAACCACCATGCTTCTCCTCCAGACTTAAAACTGAATTGAAGTCCCCTACTAACACCCAAGGATGATAAGGATGACAATTTCTAACATATTGAATATGTTCCCAAAGTTTCTCCTTTCCCACAAGATCAACAGGTGCATACACATTAGTAACCATGATCACCTCTCTTGAGTCTAGAGAAAAAGCTACCATATAGAGAGTTGCTTGAGAAGACATCCAGCCAAGAGGAGAAATTTTTTGAGGATCCTAAAATATAGCTAAACCACCCGCACTACCTATTGCCCCAACACACTGGCATTGACCACAAGACCAAATACTAGAGGCATGTTGGACCATAGACTCCATAGAGAGCTTAGTCTCTTGGATACAAAAAACATTAGGGCTATGATCAACCATCAAGTTATGAATAGCCTTTTGTCTAGGGATGCTATTCAACCCCCTTACATTCCATGAGAGAATAATTATTATTGGGTAGAATTGGAAAAATGAGAATCTAAAGGTTTCACTGAACCAGACTCAATCAATATATCTCCTGTGAGTTTAATCTTCTCTTGGTCTATTTTGCGCCCACTCCTTAGAGGAGGAGTAGAAGAAGCCCGCTTAAAGGGTCGAGACATCAACCCCAAGGGGAGAGGAGAACCCTTGCCCTTACCTGATGGTAGCACATCCTTAACCAAGTCAGCTAAAACAACATCATTATCCTCCAACACTGCAGGAGTCACGAGAGCCTCTGTCACAGGAGCTACAAGGACCTCACAGTTATGATATACTACAACTTGGGATGCCCCACAAGCATCATTAGGAACAGACCTGTCATTTGGGCAAACTAGATCAGAAGAGATGGGAGGAGGAATACCCTCCTCTAGAACCATACTATCCAGCACCTCAAAGTGGTTAAAACCTGAGTCAGGTAATCTTTCTTTCAAGGCCTCTTTTGACCACGGCCCTTAGCACGAGGAAAAACAGGGGTAAATCCATCCTTATCCTGCATTTGAGCCTTACCCTTACCTGTAGCATCTTGCAGATTCATCCCCTTGGTAGTATTAGCCATTTGAGATTGTCCTTTCCCTGTAGTATCTGCCAAACCACCAAATATTGCCAGCTGTAGAACCATCCACTCCTTTGAAACTTGAGTTATAGGGGCACTGACGCAGTAAATGACCATACTCATGACAAATCTGGCAACGAAAAGGGAGAGATTCATAATCTAACTGCTGCACCCAAGAAAAATCCCTCATACAAATTTCCAAGGAACCTGGTAATGGGTTATTCAAATTAATTTCAACACAAATTCTAGCATAAGAAATAACCTTTGTATCGAGGGATTGATGTGCAATCGCAGCCGACTTTCCCAACAAAGCAACAATTTGTCGAAGGATGTCTTCACGCCAAAATTCCAAGGGAAGATGAGGCAAACGAACCCAAACTGGCACTGTTGAAGGGAGATCCTCAGCAGAATTAAAACCTGAATGCCAAGGTTTGACAAATAACCCCACATGATTGTAGAAATAAGGGCCTCCTTGAAAAACACGATCCCGATCAGACATGCAAGAGAATACAACAAAAAAAAACTATTCCCCGCCAACATAATCTCTATATCGCCTTCCACCTGCCATGAGCGGCGGATCCATGCCTGAAGAGCAGATAGGGAAATGCGGATTTCAAGAAATTTGCATATCAAAGCATGCTTGGTCCAATAATCAATGTCCTCCATTACAGCCGTTGGAGAAATAACCAGAATAGGGCGATCATGGCTACGCGGAAAACAACCATTAACTTTTTTCAGCTTGGAGCTCTCCCCTGAATAAAACGATTCAGATCGCATTGCATGCATAGTTGGAGAAGAACCATCTATTCTCACCAACGGAGAACAAATCCCAGGCCCTGCCATGCAAACAATAAAACCCCAATCCAAAATTGACTGCAGAAGATTTCCAAAAACACTGACTCAAATTATGTCCAGTAGCTAGCAATCCAAACAGAACAGAAAAATAGTAAAGATCAAACACCAAGAACAGGCTAGAGGAAAAACCCTAGCCCAGTCGGCAGCCAACGCTTCTCCACATTCTCTCTCATGATCATATCACGGAAGGCATTGTCTTGTTAGCTGTTTGTGGATTGAAAATATACAGAGCTGCATGAAGGGTTTTGAAGAATTCGGAGCGACTCATAGCATAGTACACCAGGTTCCTCTTGTTTGATATTGGAAAGGAAAAACAAATAAGATACAGATTTATGCTATCCCATATGCTCTGTTACTTTGTCCTGTGTAATATCTGTGCAACCATTTGTATGATGCTTGCCGTAAATTCTGTAGGATAGGAATTTATTTTGTTCTTAATTTGGATCGTTTGTTGGCAATCGACTCTACCCATTTCTTCAGCTGGTTTTTATTTTACTTTGACTACCATAGCGGAAATAGAATTGTTTTGTTCACGAATCGGGCAAATTAAAATCTAGTAGTAGCCATGCCTTCTTCTATGTCCTTTTGATTGAAGGAATGAATAAACTTTTCTTTCATTCTGATCTAGCATCGTCATTTTGTCAAAATGTAGTATCTAGCTGAGTTTAGAATTGTTTTAAATTACGACAACAGTAATAAAAACTGGATTTAAAAAAATTATAATAATTGTTAATGTCGTGTTTTGGGAAAAGTCAGATTTCTAATTATCTTTTATTAAGAAAAGTAGCAATTAGAAGTAAAATTAGAACGTTAGACACCAATAATAGTGTCTTATAATGAAATATATAGATAATTTAGATTTTCCTATGTGAAAGATAGATATGGGACAAGCCCCCGCAATAGCTTGAGACTTAAGTCAAAAATAATAACACAGGACCAGAGTGTGCCCTTTAAAACTTCTAGCACTCACACAATCACAAGGAAAAGAAAAACTAAAACTAGAAATCACCATAATAACAAGGGAACAAACTTACACTATCCATGCCTGTCAGAACAACAAGTAAAGATATAGGACCAAAGAAGACTATACCTCCATCCTTGACAAACACAATACATATCTTCCCACCGTGAGTCAAGGCAAGGCTTAGTCTCCAACCTTGGCAAACATAGTCAAAAAAATTTCAGCCCCTCACAAACTCCTAGATCACTATAATAACAATAAGAAGAGCAGGGAGGAGGAAGAACAAACCCTAGAGGTAAGAGCAACTCCCCCTTCTTTCTCTATCAAAACTACTTAAAGTAGTGCAAGTATATAACATCTTGATAGAAGTATCCTCTATTTTTCAATGCCTAAATATGATCTCCACCTCAATAAGAGTTTGCTCCACCACCATAGGAGTTGTGTGTGGAAGCAAAGAGGAAGACCCAGGCCATCCTTGTAGGTAATAACACACATCTCCATACCAAAGCGCTTATGTGTAGAGTCATCTCTTCTTCAGCATGTGAAGTACATCACTCACACATGCTCTGTCTAGCCAGAACAACAAGAGATTACCTACTGAAAACATTAACCACCACTTTTCTCCAGCAACTAGCTACCTCCACAAGCTCTTCCCCCACCTCAATAGGGTCCTCTAGCTCAATAGGAAGCATGAAAGTGAAAGAACAGAACAAAAGGACACCACCACAGTGCTACCATCCAAAGCCCCAAAATGATTACCTCAACCAAATTGCACCACCAAATAGAAGAAGCCTAGAACATGAGCAACAAAAGGTAACCCCAAAGCAACAAGCACCAAGAGGCAAGAGCATCCACAAAATGATGAACAAAAGTTCCCAACCAAGAGGGGCTATTAATAGTAAAACCCCCAAAAATGAAGACCTCTCTAGGGAAAGCAACCCCCTCAATAGAGCTAGCACGAAAGGGACAATATTTCCCCTGCAGGCTAGTCCATCAATGTCCAAGCCCCTACGAACCCTAGGAGCCACAAGAGCCCCAATAGCCATAACCAAAAGCCCCAAGGGAAAGCACTACCATTCAAGCCACTGCACATAACCATCCAAAGAAAGCCTACATGCTTCCTCGTCTCTAAATACAAGGGGGGCCACTAGGGGTAGAGACTAGCAACACACCTAGGCCAAAAGACCCCATACATCCAAAGCTCAAAGTGGGAAACAAGGGTGCCAACAAAATACAACTCCACCCATAAGCTCCAACCACTTACAAAGGTCCAACTAGTGCACAACCCAACAACACCTTAGACACTAGTGTGGGACCTTCCATCTCCAATCCCAACCCATAAAAGCCAAACAAATGTGGAGTGGGGAGAAACATCGCTAGAAGAAAAACATCTCTCAACAATAGATGTCTGCGAAATACCAAAAAAGACACTATACCATGCATCAGTGAGATCTGCCCTCAGAACGCAATAACACCCAACAAAGATAGAGGAAACTTGAACAAAGAAGGTCCCCCATCCATCATCCTCATCTCCCCCAAACTCTCCACCCTCGCTATCTCTAGAATCTCCAGAGCTGGGAACCCTAGCCCCCTTGTTTCCTGCTCTCCCACTCATTACAAAAATCTACTTAGAATTTTAATTGTTAAATCTATGCTAATATATATTTAAAAAATTTGTGCATGGCTAAGAAATAATTAGATCCAAAGCATGAATTGGCTAAAACTCCTTCAATTTTGGTAAATAAATTTAGATTGTGAATGTCTAAAAATTTATATTCTCATTTTTTATAGGGCTTTATTGTAAATATTAAACGAGCAATGAAATGGATTCAAAGAAGACGAAATACAAAACACAATGTATTTGTCGTGTTGTTCATATTCCAATAATGTCCCTCGTGAACTCGCCGTGCATCATGACACCCCCTGCTTGCTCTTTCACATCTCAAAGATCAACGAAACCATGAGAAGATATTGGTAGTGCCAGAATTTTTTCAATAAAATTTTGAATAAGTCTTTTCCACATTAAATCAGACTCAAAAATATCTTCTCTACAGGTGCAAAATATATTTCTAATTTATCCTCAAAAGATCTCATAACATTCTTCACTTTCCCAAGTACCTTTCCTGCACCCATTTTCTCGAGTCTCTCCACAAAATCATTTAAATCAATGATGGGACGCTCCTCATACATACTCTCCATATGTAGTTGGGCTTCAAGAAGAAAAGGTCCCTGGAAGATGGCCAAATAATGTGATGTGTATTTCATTACCTTCTCTACAAATTCTGATATGAGTGCATTCAACTACTTAATAGCTGCACCTTTTACTTTAGATTTTTTCAATTTTTATGTGCCATGTAGACATTCAATCCTTAAAGTCTGTATCCATTCTTGAGTAGTCAGCAACTTAATAGTACTTTCTTCACAATGACTAGCCAAAAGGCCTTCTGAGCCATATTTAACTATACTATTTTCAGCGTTTCACAGGGAAAGATTCAGTGTGTCTGCAGGTTGTGTAGGATATGTTGGAACACTAAAATTTTAGTATTCCCTATTGAACTCGGGAAGAAATTTTTTTTCTCATAGGTGAAAAAATGTTTTCACAAATGCAACTCTCAAATAGTTCTTGATAAATATGCCAGGAGATATATTCCTAGGTAAATACATATCCACAAAACTTGAGGTACACATTCTAAAAAATCCTAATTTCTTTAAATTTTAGTACCTTTATGTCAATTTATCTATTCTATCATTTTCTGTGGTCTAATGCTAAATTAGAGATTCTTGTGATGTCATTTTCTATATTTAATATTCAATTTAGAATAGTTAAACAATGCATTTTTCAGAAACAGGAAAGTGTCAATTTTGTAGATTAATATCTTTGTACTTATGAAATATCTTTGCAAACAGTTTGGTAGAATACTTCTTACTATACGAGATTTGCTTCCTGTGCTATTTCATGAAGATCTGAGAAGGTTTGATATACCTTTTAATTGTTTTCTAATCGATCCCAGGAGTAAAATGTGTCACAAAGAAAGTTTTCAAATTTGCAAAAGCAAAAGGCAACACACTCAATATTTTGATGTCAAAGGTATCCAGTTTCATTTTCATAGAGATCAGAGTTGGTTTGATACATTAATTTTTAATAAGTCATTATTCACGGCTAGCTCTGTAGCCCAGTTTACAAAGGAAGTGCCTAAAATTGGTGGGTTATTTGAAATGTGAAATAAAAATCATATTTTATTATAATTATCATAAATATTTCTAAAGTATATACATATTGCTGCTTGATTCATCCTCGCTCATTCCGTTTTCCTAGCTCTCTGCTTATTAGTGGCGCGCATTTCGGTTTGTGAAAATTGGCGGGCTTGTATTTCTGGAAGAATCTGGTGGTAACTGGTGAAGGGCTATTGATTCTACACAGTGGACGCAGGTTCAAGTCTAGAGGAGTCAGGGGATTCACGATAATGCTTTTTTACTTTGGGAATAAATGAATCATGTCTGAAATAAATATGTGGAGAAGCGTTGGCTGCCGGCTGGGCTAGGGTTTTCCCCTAGCCTATTCTTGGTGTTTGATCTTTGCTATTTTTCTGTTTTGTTTGGATTGCTAACTACTGGACATAATTTGTGTTAATGTTTTTGGAAATCTTCTGCAGTCAATTTTGGATTGGGGTTTTATTGTTTGCATGGTAGGGCCTGGGATTTCTTCTCTGTTGGTGAGAATAGATGGTTCTTCTCCAACTATGCCTGCAATGCGATTTGAATCGTTTTATTCAGGGGAGAGCTCCAAGCTGAAAAAAGTTAATGGTTGTTTTCCGCGTAGCCATGATCGCCCTGTTATGGTTATTCCTCCAACGGCTGTAATGGAGGACATTGATTATTGGACCAAGCATGCTTTGATATTCAAATTTCTTGGAATCTGGATTTCCCTATCCGCTCTTGAGGCATGGATCAGCCACTCATGGCAGGTGGAAGGCAATATGGAGATTATGTTGGTGGGGAATAGTTATTTTTTTGTTGTATTATCTTGCATGTCTGATCGGGATCATGTTTTTGAAGGAGGCCCTTATTTCTACAACTATGTGGGGTTTTTTGTCAAACCTTGGCATTCAGGTTTTAATTCTGTTGAGGATCTCCCTTCAACAGTGCCAGTTTGGGTTCGCTTGCCTCGTCTTCCCTTGGAATTTTGGCGTGAAGACATCCTTCGACAAATTGTTGCTTTGTTGGGAAAGTCGGCTGCGATCGCACATCAATCCCTCGATAAAAAGGTCATTTCTTATGCTAGAATTTGTGTTGAAATTAATATGAATAACCCATTACCAGATTCTTTGAAAATTTGTATGGGGGATTTTTCTTGAGTGCAGCAGTTAGATTATGAATCTCTCCCTTTTCGTTGCCCGATTTGTCATGAGTATGGTCATTTACTGCGTCAGTGCCCCCGTAACTCAAGTTTCAAAGGAGTGGATGGTTCTATAGCTGGCAATACTGGTGGTTTGGCAGATACTATAGGGAAAGGACAATCTCAAATGGCTAATACTAACAAGGGGATGAATCCGCAAGATGCTATAGGTAAAGGTAAGGCTCAAATGCAGGATAAGGATGGATTTACCCCTGTTCGCCCTCGTGCTAAGGGTCGTGGTCAAAAGAGGCCTTTGAAAGAAAGATTATCTGATTCAGGTTTTAACCGCTTTGAGGTGCTAGATAGTATGGTTCTAGAGGAGGGTATTCCTCCTCCTATCTCTTCTGATCCAGTTTGCCTAGATGAGAGATCTGTTCCTAATGATGCTTGTGGGGCATCACAAGTTGTAGTATATCAGAACTGTGAGGTCCCTGTAGCTCCTGTGATAGAGGCTCTAGTGACTCGTGCAGTGTTGGAGGATAATGATGTTGTTTTAGCTGACTTGGTTAAGGATGTGCTACCATCAGGTAAGGGAAAGGGTTCTCCTTTCCCCTTGGGGTTGATGTCTCGACCCTTTAAGCGAGCTTCTTCTACTCCTCCTCTAAGGAGTGGGTGCAAAACAGACCAAGAGAAGATTAAACTCACAAGAGATATATTGATTGAGTCTGGTTCAATGAAACCTTTGGATTCTCATTTTTTCAATTCCACCCAATGATGATTATTCTCTCATGGAATGTAAGGGGGTTGAATAGCATCCCTAGACAAAAGGCTATTCATAACTTGGTCGTTGATCATAGCCCTGATGTTTTTTGTATCCAAGAGACTAAGCTTTCTCTTGAGTCTATGGTCCAACATGCCTCTAGTATTTGGTCTTGTGGCTAATGCCAGTGTATTGGGGCAACAGGCGTGCGGGTGGTTTAGCTATATTTTGGGATCCTTGAAAAATTTCTCCTCTTGGCTAGATGTCTTCTTGCCCAGCTCTCTCTATGGTAGCTTCTGCTCTAGACTCAGGAGAGGTAATCATGGTTACTAATGTGTATGCACCTGTTGATCTTGTGGGAAAGGAGAAACTTTGGGAACATATTCAATATGTTAGAAATTGTCATCCTTATCATCCTTGGGTGTTAGCAGGGGACTTCAATTCAGTTTTAAGTTGGAGGAGAAGCATGGTGGTTTGGCTAGATTGGGGCCTTCTTCTGCTCTTCTTCAGCAACATATATCTCTTTTGCATCTCTTTGATGTTAAGCCTTCTAATGGTTTCTATACCTGGAATAATTGCAGGACTGGTGTTGCTGCTATCTCAGAACGTCTGGATAGATTTTTTGTTTCTTGCTTCTGGGTTAGTGGCACCCTTACTATCTCTTCAGAAATCCTTGATTGGAGGGGTTCAGATCATTGGCCAATCAAATTTTCTGCTATAGGGGCTTATGTTCCGAAGCATCCTCCTTTTAAGTTCCAGTTGATGTGGCTTCGGGACTCCTCTCTTCATGATTTTGTTTTCCGTTGATGGAAAGATGGTGCTCCTGCATATGGTACTGCAATGTTTTCATTTTCTAAAAGGCTTCAATATGTTAAAAGGCAGCTCAAGATATGGAATAGGGAATGCTTTGGGAACCTTCACTTTATGAAGAGGCTTGCTCAAGAAGATCTTGATGTCATCACAATGGAGATTAGAGATCAAGGTTTCTCAGAGGATCTTGGCAAGGCTGAATCCCTTGCTTCTAGAGCTCTTGAAGAATGGGAACTTCGAAAGGAAATTTTTTGGAAGGAAAAGGCTAGAGTTGATTGGCTCCATGAAGGTGATCGTAACACTACCTTTTTCCATAAAACAGTGCAATCTCGCCGGAATCAGAGCACTATCTCTTCTTTGGTTAATTCTCAAGGTATCCAACTGAATTCCTTGCCAGCTTTGTTCCAAGAGGCTATTTGGTACTTCTCTACCCTCTTCTCTGAGGACTCTGCTCCTGCTGATAATGAAGAAAATCTTATTTTGTCCTGTATTCCTTCCCTTATCACTCAGGAAATGAATGATTATCTCATGCATCCTATTTCTTTGGAAGAGCTGGAGGAGGTGGTCTTTGGCATGCCTAAGGGCTCCTGGTCCTGATGGCTTTCCAGTTGAATTCTTTCAATAATTTTGGGACATCATTAATCATGATTTGTTGGAGGTGGTTAAAGAATCCTATGCTAGCAAGCAGATGCTTCGAGCTTTGAACTCTACATTCTTGACTCTTATTCCTAAGAGAGAGGGTGATAATCAATTGGATTTTTTTAGACCAATTGCCTTATGTAATGTGGTTTACAATGTTATTACTAAGTTGATTGCTGAGAGATTGAAAAGGTGGCTTCCCATTATTATCTCAGAAGAACAAGGTGGTTTTGTTGCTGGCAGACAAATTTTGGATGGGGTGGTTATTGCTACTGAGGCTATTCACTCTATGACTACTTTAAGGGAGAGAGCCATGTTTGTTAAGCTGGATATGGCTAAGGCCTACGATAGAGTTAAATAGAGCTTCCTGAGGAGTATTCTTCTTTCTTTTGGATTTAGCTCTAACTGCGTGAGTTGGATTATGAGTTGTGATACTTCTGCCTCTTTTTCTGTTCTTATTAATGGTCAACCTTCTCAACTATTTGGTGCTTCTAGAGGCCTCCGCTAGGGTGACCCTCTCTCCCCATATCTATTCATCATCATGGCTGAAGGCTTGGGCAAATTCATTAAGCATCAGGTGTCCCAGAATTCTATTCAAGGCTGGCGGTGGGGTAATGGCTTACCTTCTCTTTCCCATCTTCAATTTGTTGATGATTTTGCTCTTGTTGGTCTTGCTAGGATCAAGGAAGCTGAAGCCTTTCGACATGCTTTGGACATTTATTTGGAAGCTTCAGGCCAGAAAGTTAATGAGCACAAATCTTCCATTTACTTTTTTAACACTCATGATTCTATTCAACATAGGATTGTTGGTATCCTACGGTTTCAGATAGGATCACTTCCTTTGACTTATCTTGGCATCCCTATTGCTGTTTCCAGGCAGCCATGTCTCTTCTTGCAAAATTTGGTTACCAAGCTTCAGGATAAGGTAAATCATTGAACTCATAGATGGCTTTCTACTATTGCTTGGGTTACTCTTCTTCAAGTTGTTATCCAAGCTCTTCCTACTTATTGAAGCATGGTTCACAGTCCACCTATTTACTTTCTCAAGGAGTTTGATGCTCTTTCTCAACAATTCCTTTGGAGTGGTAAATTGTGTAGTATTAAATGGAGCTTGGTTAATTGGGCAACTATTTGTAGGCCTAAAAAGGAGGGTGGTCTTGGTCTTCGATCTGCTCTATTGAGTAGTCAAGCTTTGGCTGTTAAACTTTATTGGCGATGGTGCTCTGGACAACATCAACTTTGGGCTCGTATTATCACTCATAAATATTTTCATGGTGTTGATCCTTGCTCTGTTTCTGCACTTCCTCTTGAAGGTCGTGGCTCAATGGTTTGGCATACTTTGAAGACAGGTGCGATGTTGGTTAAGAGGGGTCTGTTTTGGATATGTAAAGGAGGTTCTCAGGCTTTGTTTTGGTCTGATGCTTGGGATTGATTCCCTTCCATTTTATCCATATACCCTCATCTTCAGCCTCTTTGTGACTCTTTTCTTGCCACTGGATGGGATAAAGTGGCTCATTACAAGACTCCTTATCAATTGGGACCTATTGTTGGTTACAGATGGAAGCATTCTTCTCATTGGCCTCCTAGAGGTATAGACATGGATCGTCAGGAGCTTTCTCAAATTTTGGCCTCTAGAGAGTGTTCTTCTTTGCTTGGTCTAGATGTTTTGGCTTGGCGCAGTACCTTGTCTGGTAAATATCATGTCTCTGCCGGGTATCAGGAGATAACTAGACAATTATTTGGGGATGCTGAGGTCCCTTGGTGGAAGCAAGTTTGGAATAAAGTTTCTTGGTCCAAGTGCAATTTTTTCATGTGGCTAGTGGCTCACAACCGTTGTCTTACCTGGGATAATTTTTGTAAACATGGATTTCAGGGCCCCTCTTATTGTGTTTTGTGTGGTAATGGAGAGGAGTCTGTCTCCCATCTATTCTTCCATTGCTCCTATTCTACTCGGATATGGCACCTTTGGTGGAGCGCTTGGGGTTGCTCTTGTCAGCATGCTTCCTCTTTGCCTAAGTTCTGGGCCCGCTTGGGTACTGCTCCCTCCAAGTCTTCTTTTCTCCATGTTGTTTGGATTGCTGGCCCATCTTTCATGCTTTGGCATATCTGGTTGGAGAGGAATCGTTGCATATTCCAAGATTTTTGGCTTGGTGTTTTGCATCTTTCGTGAAAAATATCACATTCTCTTCAGGAAACTATTCTTGTGAAGTGTGAGCTTGATGGGGGTATGGATTTGGTTGATCTTGCTATTTGTAATCGCCTCAGTTTTCATCTGCAGGATAGGGCTGCAGCTCATAGGTTTCCTTCTATGTCCAGACAGCTTCACCATCAGAGGAAGGGTCGGGTTAACCGGGATGGGCATTGGACTCCTCCTCCCTGTGGAGTTCTGAAAATTAACACTGATGGTTCTTCCCGTCGGAATCCTGGTCCGGCTAGTATTGGCGGAGTGGCTCATTGTAGTTCTGGGGATGTTAAATTTTTCTTCTCAGTTCATAAGGGTGATTATACTAACAATCTCATGGAAGCTCAGGCTATTTTATATGCTGTGGAATAGTGTTGCTTGCGGGGATGGAGTAAGATTATCTGTGAGTCTAATTCCCAGGTGGTGGTGAACATGCTTTCTTCGCAAGAGCTTGAGGATGTTAGTTGGCAACTGGCCACTGTTGTTAAGCATATTCTTTTCTTCTCTTCCTCTTTTCAGTTCATTAGGTTCACGTATATTCCTCGTGAATGGAATAGAACTGCCGATTGTTTAGCCAAATGGGCATCTAGTCATGATCCGAGTTGGAATATTAGGGATAGGAGGCAACTGTCCTTTGAGATGGTGCAAGAATTTGATGATCTTGTTGCTCAAGATCGAGCTCCTTATTGAGCTCTCCTTGTTGTATTCCTTTCTGTCTTAATAAAATTTTACCCCTCTTTTTGCATAAATATTTCTAAAGTTCCATGCTTTTATGCCCTTCAGTTTGTTCACTTCCTGAGATGACGAAGTGAGAAATTAAATATTTATTCATTAGTTTATGGAGTAATTTTAAGGATAAATTGGATATTATTACTTTTATACAGAATATATATTTCATCAACAATGAGTACATATAATAGAGTGAAAAATGATGCAGCAATTGGGAAAGGATTAAAATAAATTTCTAAATATTATCACTCGAGCAAGCATGATTCATAATTTTATGTTTCAGCCTCATATTTGAGACAATTTTTGAGCAGCAAATGATCATTTATATTAGAATTACTGCTACCATTACACCAAAAGCTCAGTATTTTGATGTAATGGAAATAGTGATACCAACTAGTGGTTTCAGAGCATTGTGTTATAGGTTCAAATCCCTCTGGTCATGTTGAGCTGGGGAAGGGAATTGTTTGGAGGTCGATGCCTCCATCCCCTCTAGGTTGGTGCCTCTATCTAGCAAAGATTGATGGATTTGTGACATGTGTTTAACCACTTCCCAAGGATCTTTATCTTTGGTTGTTGTAACGTTCATTTACATCTAATGCTTTTGGTGTAATGGCAAAAATGTTTCCAACAATTTCTACATCCAAAATGACTCCCAAACCCTTTTCAGTAACTGGAGGGTGATTTCATGGCACTTTAATGCATTTTTGAGACGTCAATAGTCTCAAAAATGCTTATAAAACTCTAAAAAAGACACAACAATATTTGAAATTCAAAAATTGATTTGCAATCTAGCTGGAAGATATTGTATGATGAAATTTGGATCCAACAAATAGAGTGAAACATTGTCATAGTAGCAGGAATTTATCTCATTTGCACATAGAATCATATTGGAGAAATATCTCTATTTGTCAAAAATATCTATTTCTCTGAATGAGTCCAATGGACATCTAAAGAAATTGTGAAATCTCAAGGTCACCTTGAAGTGGGTTGAGAAATTGCATAATCTCAAATTTTTCATTTCTCATGATTCCCCTAGAGTGGGTTGAAAAATGACAAAATTGAGAAATCAAGAAATCTCAAGGTCACCTTGGAGTGGGTTGAGAAATAGGGAAATTATGAAATCTCAAAATCTTCTTTTCTCATGGTCATTTTTGGAGTGGATGAGAAATATCTCCATTTGGTAAAGTAAGTTTCTTTGTCTTTCCAAGGTGGTGATAATGTAAGGTTTCTTTGTCTTTCCAAGGTGGTGATAATGTAATTAAAGGTAAGTATTGATATGAGGGATGTAATTTTGTTTTATTTTTATTGATATGGTTAGATAGCTAACATAGAGACATATAATGTTATGTAACCTGATCTTATCGATACCCAACCACGAGGAATCTTGAAGGGGAGCACACAAGAAAAATCAATCATTTTTTGTATGTTTGTTGGAAAACACGTCTCAGACCTGTTTATAAACTCCAAACCTTTGGGTTGGATCTCCAGAAAAAACCAAGCCTTAGGCTTGGTTTTAATGCAAAGCTTTGAATAGCGCATGCACCCTATAGCGCGCACGCGCTATTAAAATGCTATTGAATTCGAGGTAGTGTGCACGCGCTATAGTGCGCACGCACTATTGAGACCTAAATTGCAAACCAAAACCAAGAGAGAGCTGGGGGGTGGGGCGAGGGAATGGCTATTTGTGTGTGAGAGAGAGATAGAGAGAAAGTAGGGGATGGGAGAGGGGAGAGAGGAAGTGAGAAAGAGTAGGGGTGGCAGAGAGAGTATAGGATGGGAGATAGAGGAAATGTGAGAGAGTAGGGGTGGCAAAGAGAGTACAAGATGCAAGAGAGAGGAAGTGCGAGAGAGAGAGTAGAGGGTGCAAAGAGAGAGTACGCGATGGGGGAGAGAGATTGAAAGTAGGGGATGGGAAAGAGAGGAAGTGTGAGAGAGAGTACAAGTTGGGAGCTCAAGAGATTGAGAGTAGGGGATGGGGGAGAGAGAGAGTAGGTGGTGGGAGACAGAGTGGGAGAGGAAGAGCAAGAGAGAGGAGGATGGGAGTGCATATGTGTGAAAGAGAGAGAGTAGGGAATGGGAGAGGGGGAAGATAGAGTAGCTTGAGATAGAGTAGGGGATGGAAGAGAGAGTAGGCGATGGGAGAGGGAGTGGGAGAGGGAGATAGAAAGGGGGGATGGAAATCTGTGTAAGAGAGAAAGAGAGAGTGTGTGAAAATGTGAGAGAGGGCAGGGATAGCAGAGAGAGAGTAGAGAGGGAGAGAGTGAGAGTGAGAGTGAGTGAGAGAGAGAGAGAGAGAGAGAGAGAGAGAGTGAGAGAGAGTGAGAGTAGGCAGTGGGAGAGGGAGAGCGAGTGAGAGAAAAAGTAGAGGATGGGAGAGGAGAGAGGGGGGATGGGTGTGTGTGAAAGAGAGAGAGTAGGGAATGAGAGAGGGGAGAGAGAGATAGAGAGAGTAGGGGATGGGATAGAAAGAGAGTAGGCAATGGCAGAGGGAGTGGGAGAGGGAGAGAGAGGGTGGATGGAAGAGAAAGAGATTAGGCAATGGCAGAGGGAGTGGTAGAGGAAGAGAGAGGGGGGATGGAAGTGTGTGTAAGAGAGAAAGTAGGGGATGGGAGAGAGTGTGAGAGTGTGAGAGAGAGTAGAGGTGGCAAAGAGAGAGAGTGAGAGTAGGGGATGGGAGAGAGAGGGAGAGAGTGAGAGAGAGAAAGATAGTAGGCGATGGAAGAGGGAGTGGGAGGGGGAGAGAGAGGGAGAATGGAAGTGTGTAAGAGAGATAGAGTTGGGGATGGGAGAGAGTAGGCAATGGGAGAGGGAGTGTGTGAGAGAGAGAGAGGGGGGGGGGGGAATGGGAATGTGGATAAGAGAGATAGAGTAGGGGATGAGAGAGAGTGTGAGAGTTTGAGAGAGAGTAGGGGGTGGTAGAGAGAGCTTGTATAGGATGGGGGTGAGAGAGAGAGAGAGAGAGAGAGAGAGAGAGAGAGCGGGGGGGGAATGGGAATGTGTGTAAGAGAGATAGAGTAGGGGATGGGAGAGAGTGTGAGAGTGTGAGAGAGAGTAGGTGGTGGCAGAGAGATCTCATACGGGATGGGAGACAGAGAGAGTGAGATTAGGGGATGGGAGTGTGAGAGAGAGTAGGGGATAGGAGAGAGAGAGAGAGTGAGAGTAAGGGATGGGATGGGAGAGAGAGAGAGAGAGAGAGAGAGTAGAGAGGGAGAGAGAGAACTTGAGAGAGAGAGATCTAGTAGGCGGTAGGAGAGGGAGAGGGAGAGAGATAGGGGGGATGGGAGTGTGCGTGATAGATGTAGAGAGTAGGGGATGGGAGAGAAGAGAGCGGGGGGATAAGAGTGTGTGTGTCTGTGAAAGAGAGAGAGTAGGGGATGGGAGAGAGTGTGAGAGAGAGTAGGGGGTGGCAGAGAGAGAGTACGAGATGGGAGAGACAGAGTGAAAGGATGGGAGAGATAGAGTGAAAGGATGGGAGAGAGTGAGAGAGAGTAGGGGGCGACAGAGAGAGAGTACGGGATCAGAGGGATAGAGTGAAAGGATGGGAGAGAGTGTGAGAGAGAGTAGGGGATGGGAGAGAGTGTGAGAGAGAGTTGGAAATGGGGGAGAGAGAGAGTAAGAGTAGGGGATGGGAGAGAGAGAGTAGAGAGGGAGAGAGAGAACTTGAGAGAGAGAGATAGTAGGTGAGTTGGGAGAGGGAGTGGAAGAGGAGGAGAGAGGGATGGGAGTGCATGTGACAAATCTAGAGAGTAGGGGATGGAAGAGAAGAGAGAGGGGGGATGGGAGTGTGAGTGAGTGTGTGTGTTTGTGTGTGTCTGTGAAAGAGAGAGAGTAGGGGATAGGAGAGAGTGTGAGAGTGTGAGAGAGAGTAGGGGGTGGCAAAGAGAGAGTATGAGATGGGAGAGATAGACTGAAAGGATGGGAAAGAGTGTGAGAGAGAGTAGGAGGTGGTAGAGAGAGAGAGAGAGTACGAGATGAGAGAAACAGAGTGAAAGGATGAGAGAGAGTGTCAGAGAGAGTAGGGGATGGGAGAGAGTGTGAGAGAGCTGGGGATTGGAGAGAGAGAGAGAGAGAGAGAGAGTAAGAGTAGGGGATGGGAGAGAGAGAGAGATAGTAGGTGGTGGGAGAGGGAGTGAGAGAGGAGGAAAGAGAGGGATGAGAGTGCGTGTGAGCAATCTAGAGAGTAAGGGATGGGAGAGGGGAGAGAGAGAGGGGGATGTGAGTGTGTATCTACAAAAGAGATAGTTTAGGGGATGAGAGAGGGGAGAGAGAGAGTAGCCCAAGAGAGAGAGAGAGAGAGTAGTGGATGGGAGAGAGGGGCAGATGGGAGTGTGTGTAAGAGAGAGTAAGGGATGGGAGAGAGTGTGAGAGAGAGTAGGAGGTGGCAGAGAGAGAGAATGAGATGGAGGAGAGAGAGAGAGAGTGAGAGAAGGGGATGGGAGAGAGTGAGAGAGAGAGAGTAGGGGATGGGAGAGAGTGTGAGAGAGTAGGGAGAGGGAGATAGAGAGAGGGGTATAGGAGTGCATGTGACAAATCTAGAGAGTAGGGGATGGGAGAGAAGAGAGAGGGGGGATGGGAGTGTGTGTGTGTGTGTGTGTGTGTGTGTGTGTGTGTGTGTTTATGAAAGAGAGAGAGAGTAGGGGATGGGAGAGAGTGTGAGAGTGTGAGAGAGAGTAGGGGGTGGCAAAGAGAGAGTACGAGATGGGAGAGATAGAGTGAAATGATGGAAAAGAGTGTGAGAGAGAGTAGGAGGTGGCAAAGAGAGAGAGTACAAGATGAGAGAGACAGAGTGAAAGGATGAGAGAGAGTGTGAGAGAGAGTTGGGGATGGGAGAGAGTGTGAGAGAGAGTTGGGGATTGGAGAGAGAGAGAGTAAGAGTAGGGGATGGGAGAGAGAGTAGAGAGGGAGAGAGAGAGAGATAGTAGGTGGTGGGAGAGGGGAGAGAGAGAGAGAGAGTAGCAGATGGGAGAGAGGGGCAGATGGGAGTGTGTGTAAGAGAGAGTAGGGGATGGGAGAGAGTGTGAGAGAGAGTAGGAGGTGGCAGAGAGAGAGAATGGGATGGGAGAGAGAGAGAGAGTGAGAGTAGGGAATGGGAGAGAGTGTGTGTGAGAGAGTAGGGGATGGGAGAGAGAGAGTAGAGAGTAGGGGATGGGAGAGGAGAGAGAGAGGGGGATGGGAGTGTGTATCTATAAAAGAGAGAGTTTAGGGGATGGGAGAGAGAGATTAGTATATGTAAGAGTGAGAGAGAGAGTAGGGAGATGGGGGGGAGAGAGAGAGAGTAAGAAGTGGGAGAGGGAGGATGGGAGTGTGTGTGAGAGATCTAAAGAGTAGGGGATGGGAGAGGAGAGAGGGTGAGAGAGATCATTCACTATACATATGAAATGTGATCAAATTAGTAATTTACCTATGTGTCAATGCCAAATGCCTCATTCAGGAACTGATCGGTGACAAGCCCATCATCTACACCATCTCCAACATGAGTGCCAAATGTGCATAGGGATCCGCATGAAGTGCACATGTGACCACGATGTATAGAAGGCTCCCCCTCAACTAATGGGCTCATGGAATGGATGAGGGTCTGTGTCAAAGCATTAATGGTCCTTAGAGTGTTGGCCTCTACATGTTCCTTCACAACTGAAGGAATAATCACATGCTCACATTGTGTATGGACCACGATTGCCCTAACTACATTAGGGTCACGACGTGCTCCTAGCCTCTCAAATGATGACCCCCCACCTCTACCCTGGGAGTCTAATATATCAAAATAATTGGGGATCTCCCCAAGGACAAACTCACAATATAATTACTTCAAAAAATACATGGGGACCTCGTGATTGTTGCAAGGAGGGGCATCAAAAACCATCCACCATCTATCCCAAAAATTATTTCTAATAGCATCATGTATGCACCAATGGATGGGGAATCGTTTAGTACCCTCTCTAACAATATTTTGCTCACTGGGTTTTCTAAAGAATGCACATATACTACCTTTTGGTATTTCCTTTTTTCTAACATCTTCATATGACAATTTATTTGCATAAAATCTTTTTTGTTCATCCCTCTTAGCCCACCAAATATCTAACGGACCACTAACTAAGGCTATCTGAGTGTTAATGAATTCGAGGGATGATGCCAATTATTCCCTCATTGGATTGGTTTGTCCAGATTTTTCCACCGAGCAATGATTCCTTCTAATTCAGCTTTGCCTCTCTCTATTTCATTTCTTATATTTTCTTGTGTGCCTGTTGGAGGTCTTGCAATTGGTTCGAGTTGTGGAATTTTTTCTTCTTCTTGAGGAGGGTTTTGGTTTTGGGGTTCTTGAGGGTTTTGATGTTCTTGTGGATTTTCTGGTTGATTATGAACATTTCCTGATAAAAAACCAATAGAAATTCAAATAAATAAACAAATCTAAATGAAATTTGTAAAAACCCTACAAAAGAATATAAAAAACTTAAAAAAACAATATGAAAAATATATCAAACAATGAAAAGTTAGGTTTATATCACTTACGACGTCGTCATGGGTGCGCTTGTGGTCTTTGATTTCGTCGACGAGGAGGCATTTTGGCAAATGGTGGTGCAAATGTTGAGTCTTCAACTCCTGTATGCACTGCTCATTGTTGGAGTAGAGGAAAATGCTGATGAAAATGATGGGTTACGGGTTTGCAGCCCATCATATATACTTTTTATTTTTTAAAAGTGTGTACACACTATAGCATGCACGCGCTTTTTAAAATAGGAAAAAAATATTTCCTTGTCACCTTTTTGGCACCACAACTCGGTGCATATGCCCATACTTCAAAAAAATTATTACTATATATGTACCCAAATTTTTCCCAAACCCTACCACCATAAGATATTTCCAATTTCTTATTATGTCTCTAGCAACAACGATACTGGGATTTTCTTTCAAACATCTTTTCACATTATATTTAGTCCATCCTTCAGCAACAAGATTTCATCTAAGTTGCTTCTTCCTTCTCCATATTCTTTTATATTTGATATTACTTATTTTAGTCCATTAATATTCCTTTATTGGTTCACCCTAAGGTCCTTTAGAGAAGGGATTATATTAACCTCTTTATACATAGCATAATTCAAACTTTCTCTTATGTGTTGGTTTATAATGTAGAAAGCAACCAAAGGAGGTCTTTCATGTTCCCAAAAATATTTATTATCGCATTCCTTCATAACATTCCAAGCCATAAATAGGAGAATTTGATGCAACAAATCATATATGATAAAATGGTTAAGAGGACAATTATACAAGAGGGACAATAATATGCTAATCAATGGCAGCATAGCCAAGTCCACCATCAAAGATAATAGATCAAGAAACCAAACCTCACTAGTATAACTACAATGAATGGAAATTTTTTTAGTACATTCAAATTCCACTTTAAAGAGAACACAAATGTTAACAAGTTAAAAAACCCTTTTTATAAGGTTATTCATAGTCAAAATTCTTCCATAAATAATCACCCATTATAAATAATTAAGTTTTCAGATTATCCTAGGATTTCAAACATAATTTCTCATCTGACTATAGTCTTTATCCCCCCAAAGGGTAGTTTAAGCACATTCATCTCAAACAGAGTACAAATTGTTATGTCTTTACATCAATATATCTCCCTAATCCCTTCTAATATAAGATTTTTCTTTAGTATATTCATTAGAGGTCGAAAGAGATAGAGGTAAAGTAGTTTTCCATCTTACATCCTTATCTAGTACTAAACACCTCCTTAACATGGGAAGAAAATTTAATATCCTAGAGGGGGGAGTTAATTTTGAAAAAGTTTGACAAAATTTTGGCCTCCTTCTCATTCTGTCATATTGTTTTTCTCCTACAAACAAGTTTATTTGTAACATTTTTAATGGTGTTCCACATGGCAAAGCAACCTATCATCCCCATAGTAGTAAGGAAGGAAACACCACTACCATATTTTGAGTATTTGGATCTTAATATTTTTTCTCCATTCTTGCTTTCCCTTCATAAGATTCTATCCCACTTTTGAAATAAGTTCCTTTTTCATAATTTGTATACTTTTTATGCAAAGTTCCTCCTTCTTCTTCAAGGAAAACAACATATCCAATTTAACCAATAAAATGAGAGATTTTTCCCCAATCTAGGTGTGGAGAAAAATTATTTAAATCTTATCAATAGAGTTTATAATAGCTCAACGAAGATGGAATAAAAGTGAGAAGAATAAAATAGGAGTGTGTTGTAGGCAAGACTATAGCATCAAAAATTTTCTTCATAGATATAAGAATTTTTCGTTCTATCTATTGAGGTTTCTTTTAAGTAATTATATTAGGACATTACAAAAACTATAGGCACACAAAATTTTCCTAAAAGGAAGATCTAGATACCTATCTAGGAGAGTAGAAATACCACTTCCAATGATTCTTGGAATCTTAATTTGGATGGCTTCCTTAGTATTGAAGAAATGAAATTTTCCTATCTCATAGTTGGTTTGTTGATCTAACATAGTAGCATGGATTATGATCTCCTTCCATTACTTATCTTTAGAAACATATGCTTTCCAAAAAATCACCATGTCATCCAAAAATACTGGTATGTAGAAGGAGGGATTTTCAAGGTAATACAAACACCACAGAGCGCATTGAAGTCTTTAACCCTAAGAATGAAGAGATAGAGAGAAAGGGGACCCCCTATCTAAGCCCTTTTCCCAGAGGATAAAAAATCTATAGGCGAGTCCTTCACTAGAAAAAATTATTTAGTAGTGCTCATACATGTGAACATCCTATGTAGGAATATTTTTCTAAACCCATATCATGTTAGAACTGTGTGCTAAAATGTTGACACATTTCTATGAGTCATTATATCTAAAATTTCTCAAGAAATAGATCTCAAATGGTGACTCATGGTTCTCTATTCATTGAGTGCAAGGGTTTGTAATGGAGGCCCTCAGTTTGATCTAGTTCGTGCCGATGCAAGTACATCATAAAATGGGAGATTCAAAGAGGAAAAGAAAGAGTGTTGGTCTCCATGATCATCAAATATGCATGCAAATGAAGATGCAAGCTAATCTAAATGATAACAACATAAAGCAATGCAAGGAATTAAATTTAATCTATGAAAGGAAATAACAATGCAAGATTAATCTATGAAAGAAAATATGACTCTAAGCTAATATAAAAATGCAAGGATGAAGCATGATTATGGAAGCCATGGATGCATGAGAGAAGAAGACAAGAAAAGAGCAATTGAAATGAAGCTCCAATGTCCAAACCATAATGGTCAAACACCTCCAAAATCACACTCCAAACCTACAACATAACAATACTATAGCAACTAACATATATCTAAATGAGAAGAGAGGGCTCCTTATAAAGGAAATTATGGAGGTGGGAGACTTCGCACAAGAGCAATGTGGGATAAACTCTTAAAAGGACGAGGAAAAAACACACCACTTAGAGATATGTGCAAAAAAAATGAATTATTATTTCATTTATTTCCTTTTCTCATCAAAAAGAGAGCTTTAAGTGGGGATTTATTTATTTAAATAAAAGAGGGATTTTATTTTAATTAAATAAGATAAGATTATTTAATTAAAAGAGAGATTTTAATTAAATAAGATTAAACTATTTAATTAAAAGAGAGATTTTTTTTTAATTAAATAAGAAAACATTATTTAATTAAAAGAGAGACTTTAATTAAATAAGATAAAATTATTTAATTCAAAGAGAGATTTTATTTTAATTAAATAAGATTATTTAATTAATTTAAAAGGAATGTTTTCTTTTAATTAAATAAGATAAGATTATTTAATAAAAAGAGAGATTTTAACAATATAAAAATGGCGAGCAGAAAGCGAACAACGAAACCAGCGAATAGCAGAATATCAATAAAAAACCCTAAGCCCATCCATTTGAACAAAGCAATAAAAAACTCAGGGTTCTGCTAGCAAAATTCAGATGGGTCTGGCTCGGCTCCGTGCTTCCCTCATGACCAGAGCAAGGAAGGAACCCTCAAAATTCATAATACAGAGACGATCCCTACTTCTAATTTCTATTCACCTCTGGCAGAAAGGCAATTGGAGGAGACAAAAATATCGACAGGGAAACCATGTCTTATCCAAAACAAAATCTTCTCTATTTCAAGTCTAGACAAGAAAATCAAAATTTTCAACTCTACAAAATACACCAGGGCAAACCGCTGCTAGCTTTGTCGAGGGATTGAGGATTTGCCCCTCCCTCATATTACAACTTGGCAATCTCCTTTACTGCCCAACTCGTCTCCATCCATGTCTCCACACTACATTCTGTCGCACCGAAGAGCAAAGGATAACCACCATCCTAACCCCAAGTTTTCCTCTCCTGTCCCTCAACTCACAACTGACTTTAATGACAGGGTTCTCATCATCAATGATCAAATTAGTGAAGAAAAATGGATGGAATACCAAGAGGTAGGACTATTCACCTATTGGAATGGCCCTACTTCAGATGTTTATAAATTGATCGACTGGCTTGATGATTACTGTGGCTCCCAGGTATGTATCTCTAAACTTTTTGATAATATGCTATTCCTTAGCTGTTATGATGACTTGATTAAGAAAGATTTCATTAACAGCCCTGATTGTATGTTCAAAGGCCATGCGGTTCATTTTTTTGAATGGATCCCTAACTGTAATGAAAATAATCTATACTTTGCAATACCTTCATGGTATGTTGTTTATTCATTACCTCTAGAATTAAAGAATATCAATACTTTAAAAAAATGGGCAGATATATAGGAAATCTAATAGGTGTGGATTTAGCATATGAAACTAGTAATAACGTGAAATTTCTAATTAGTGACAAGGTCAATGAGTCTAAGAAAAAATAGTTAAAAATTATCACAAACAGATATAAATACGATTTAGAGTTTACTAAGTATGAAGGGAAAATTCTGGATATCATCAAATTGGATGATGAAAGATATCAATCTTTTAACATGATGGATGTAACAACGAATCTTAGTAAGACCCTTCCTTTACTTAGAAGAAGAAAACAAAAAATGCTCCAAGAAGATCTAACAGATGAGGAATGCTTTACAAGAGCTGGATCAAATTGGCTTGATTTGTCTCCCTTCAAGGAATATCACAGGGAAAAGCAAAGGGCAAAGTGTCACAAAGACATAGTAAAGAGTTTAAAATATATAGAAGACAACTTCCCTTATTCGGATAAGAATTTAATCAGAAACAAGGATGAATTCATCCAAGAAATGGCTATCAAGGAAATTAATAGCAAGAGCAATCAGAATGTCAATTCTTCCATCAAGCCCAGGTTATTGAGCACCATTGTGGACAACTAGGAAAAAAAGAAGAAAAGAAGGTCAAATAAGAGTAAGAAATACAAAGACAGATCTTTAGGGACATCTCAGGGTCAGGAGCATTCTAAAAATAGGTTAGATATGCTAGAGGACAATCCCATAGTCCAAAAGAGGATTATAGATTCTGCCCATGAAAAGGGCCCAGAGTGCTTAAAAAGTAATGATCCTAATCCATTCCTGCAACAAATAGACTCCCCAAAGGATTATCAAGGAAGTCAATTAGAGGAGCTTGAAAATTTGATGTTATTCACCAAATGCAGGATAAATAGCAATATACAGTTGCATAAGGATCCATCATCACCACAAGCAAATTTGCATTGGGAAACAAACAATAAGTTAGTGCCCCCTAGTAAATCTAAAAAAATTTGGCAAACTCCAGCAACCATCAGCAGTTCTCCTTTTACTCCAAGAAATAGTCTTCACCAGGAAGACACAGTCAGTGTATTAGTAGTTGAACCCCCAGTCAAGGAATTTCAAGAATTCTTGAACAAGGACTACTTTACAGAACCTACAAATGTCGAACCAATTACAGAAGAGATAGAAAATCCAAAACTAGCCCAAGTATTCAGTCCAGACAATATTGAGGAATTCTCAATGATCTGAAAGGAAGAACTCATAAAGAGGATTATCAAATTAGGAGGGGAAAACTACTTAGGTGAAGATCTTCAAAGAGATATATTAAAAATTCAAAGTGAAGATATAGCTTCAACACTCTCTTATTGATGAGGGATAGCTAAACAGATTTTATTAGAAGTGGAGCTAAAGGACCAGGAGTAGTCTAAAACAAGAAAAAATGATAGTGTGAAAATAGCGGAAGATAACCTAGATCAGCTAGGTATTTACATGTCTCAAGAAGGACCAAAATTTCCAAATTGCAACAAAGTAAAAAGCAAAAGAGGGAGGAAACCTCTAAATATACTTAGAGAAGCAAAGGGCCTTAGCAAGGAATAGTAGAAGATTGACCAAATATTCCACAATGGGAAGGGGAAGTGCCTTCCCGATTAGGTATGAAGATCACTACTTGGAATGCTAGGGGTCTTAACAACCCTAGCAAAAAAAGGTTATTAAAAAATAATCTAAATGCCTTTAACTCTGATATTGTCCTAATTCAAGAATCTAAATTAAACTCTATAGAAATAGATAAGTTAAGTAGGATGCTTGGAGTATGGCAATCCATGTTTCAAGAATCTTCAGGGGCATCAGGGGGATTGGGAATCCTCTGGGACCCAAGAAAGGTTAGTTTTAGTACCCTTAATAGTTCTTATAATTGGATGAACAGTAAGGTTCAAAATTTAAAATCAAACCTCAATTTCATTATCATTAATGTGTATGGTCCGATTAATAATACTAAGAAAAAACTAATCTAGGAAGAATTAGGTCAATTTTTCAATAGTCATGATAATGAATTTTTCCTATTAGGAGGAGACTTTAATACCATCCTTAACCTCAATGAAAAAATTGGTGGTATTTAGATGCTATCGCAAGCATCCAAAACATTTAGAGAATGGTGTTTCATTCATAATCTAATTGACATTCCCACTAATAATGGAACTTATTCATGGAACAATAGAAGAAAGGACTTTGCCTACATAGCAGAGAAACTCGATAGATTTGTGATTAGAGGGGAGCTAGATTCCATCAATCTTGACATTCAGTCCTCAATTTTACCCATAGCTAGTTCAGATCATTTCGCGATTAAATTTGAATTCATAGAGCCCCTTAAACCAGCCAGAAACCCTTTCAAGTGTGAGAAAATGTGGTTCCTAGATCCAAACTTTCTCAGTAATGTAAGATCCTAGTGGGACCAAGAGAGCTTTACAGGGTCTAAAATGTTTGTCTTTGTCAACAAATAAAAAATGCTTAAAGATAATATCCTTAGGTGGAATAAAGAGAATTTTAACAACATTTTCAAAGAAAAATTGGAGATAGAAAACCAACTTAAAAATCTTAATTCGGAAGTGATCAGCAAAGGTATGAATAATAAGAGCTATCTCCTCAAAAAAGAACTGCTAGCCAAACAAGAAGATATTCTATCTAAAGAAGAGATATATTGGAGGTGGAAATCAAGAGAAAGATGGTTGGCAGAAGGTGATCGCAATACTAAATTCTTTCATAACTCCACCATATATAATAGAGCAAAAAACAAAATCACAAGGGTCAAAGATCAACAAGGAATCTCAATAGAAAAACCAGGAGAAATTGTGGACATCTTAGTTAGTCATTTCAAAAATTTATTAAATAATCATAAAGGTTCAAATTACTTAGCGCAAACAAGTCTGTTGAAAGTCATTCCTAAAATTGTGGATCGCTAGGATAACATTAATCTGATCAAACCTATAACCTTAGAAGAAGTTAAGAATGTTGTTTTCAATATGAACCCAGATAAATCCCCAGGTCTTGATGGATTCCAAGTATTCTTTTTCCAAAAATCCTGGGACATCATAGGTGTTGACCTTTGGAAAGCAATTGAGGCATCCAGAAATGGAGGCTCTCTCCTTGCTGAAATTAATTACTCCTTCATTACATTGATCCCTAAGAAGTTTGATCCTGATTCTCTAGGAGATTATAGACCAATTTCTTTATGCAACACAGTCTATAAAATTTTCTCCAAAATTATAGCAAACAGACTCAAAAAGATCCTCCCTAAGATTATTTCGGAAGAACAAACTGGTTTCATGCCGAGTAGATCCATTCTAGACGGTATCATCATTATTCAAGAAACTATTCACTCTGCAAGGCTCAATAAGGATGCATGTATGCTCATGAAACTAGATATTCAGAAAGCATATGATATGGTAGACTGGAGATTTTTATGTAAAACATTAGAAGCCTTTGGGTTCTCACACCAGTGGATTAATCTAATATTCAAGTTTATTTCAACTCCTAGAATTTTGGTGCTCATCAATGGAACTCTAGAAGGTTTCTTTGATATATCTAGAGGAATTAGACAAGGGGACCCTCTATCCCCCTCACTGTTCATTATTATGGTGGAAGCATTTGGAAGAGCAGTTCAGGATGCATACTATAATCAGTGGATCTCAAGCATCAAAGTCTCTAAAAATTTACCTAATATTACCCACCAACAGTTTGTTGATGACACTATTCTACCTGAAAAAAGTACAATTGTAGAAGCTCGATCTCTTAAAAGCATTATTAACCTATATATGGAAGCCTTGGGATAGAAGGTCAACAATCTCAAATCCAAAATTTTCTTTATTAATACCAAGATAGAAATTGAGGAACAAATTTGTAGGTTCATGGGTTTTAAAAGAGGAACCTTCCCCTGCAAATATCTTGGTATAGCCTTAGAAAAAGGTACTAAGTCGGGCAAGGTTTGGGATGATACTTTAGGGAAGTTAGATTCCAAGTTAGGTTTGTGGAAGGTCAGATGGCTAACTAAGGCAGGAAAATGTACTAAAATTAGAGAAGTACTATCAGCCATCCCTACCTACCCGCTTTCTTGCCTCCCTCTTTCTAAGCAGAATCTTAAGAAATTTGAAACTAAGATGAGAAATTTTATATGGAACGATAGGGATGGAGATAACAAGTGGGCTCTCATCAAGTGGAAGCACATCAGTAAACCAAAATAATTAGGGTGATTAGGGGTGAAGAATCTACAATGGAAAAATGAAGCTTTAGGAGAAAAACTTATTTGGCGTCTCTACAATGAATTTAATCATAAATGGGCAAAGATACTCTATAATAAATATCTCATCGCAGAGGATCAGCTTTCAATTTTCAAAATTATCTCTCCTCCCAAAGGATCAAAATGTTGGAACTTCATGATCAAATGCCATAGTCTGATTTGTAAATTTCTAACCTGGGATATAGGCTTGAGTGATAAAGCCCTTTTCTGGGAGGATTCCTAGGATGGTAATCCTCCTCTCTCTCTCCATTTTGATAACCCAACCCTAATAAACAAATTAATGACCCTTTGGGACAATAAGGTTAAAGATTACAAGACTCTGTCAGATAGAGAAGGTTCTCCAAAATGGTCTTGGAGATCACTCAAAGGACTAGGTTTTGAAAAAGAGATAATTGAAAGATTTGATAAGTTGTTGGATGGTAGAAAATTTAAACAAACTAACAGAGATGATACTCTAATTTGGACGGCTTCCAATGATGGGCAATATTCGGTCAGCAATGGCTATAGGGCTATTGTCAAAGCTCAACAAATAGAGTTTGTGGATATCCCATCACAACTATGCTGGGATTCTTCTTGTCTCCCAAAAGCTTGCTTCTTTCTTTGGCTAGCTATTCAAAAGAGGATCCTAACTATGGATAGATTATACATCCTTGGTTTTCAGGGTCCCTCCAGGTGTACCCTATGTCACTACAATATTGAAAATTTTGATCATCTTTTGTTTAACTGCTCCTATTCTCAAAGTTGTTGGTAATGGCTCAGATGGATGTTGGGTTGGTCTACAACTTCTCCAAAATCATTGACTAGGCTGCTTTTTGGCTGGCCTGCAAAAATAGTTAAGGGTGTCTATAGTAAGTTGTGGAACATCTCCCCTTCTATCATTATTTGGAAAATCTAAAAAGAAAGGAATCGACGTATATTCCAGAGCTTGGAACTCAAATTGGCAGAGCTCATGATCAAAATTGAAGCTAGTATTGTAGAACTAGTCAACTCCAACTTAAGTAAATTAAGGTTAGAAGAAGGTTCCTTTTCAAATTGGGATGGACTTATGAAGAAATGTTGGTCTAACCTGATCAACCCTCCTCTTATCTATATGAAGAAAAATATAGAGGCTAGGAAAGTTTGCAAATGGGAGCCACTGCCATTTGGATGGGTCAAATTGAATTTTGACGGAGCCGCGCGCGGTAACCCAAGTGTAGCTGGTATTGGCTGTATCATAAACAATGAGGCAAGATCTTGGATAGATAAAAAAACAATATCTATCCAACTTACCTCAAATAACATAGCAGAAATGGAGGCCCTTCATCAAGGGATTCAGCTATGCCTTAAGCTTAATTTATCCAAAGTTATCATTGAAGGCAACTCTCAAATTATCCTAAATGCTGTTAGAAAAAAATCCACCCCCAACTGAGTCCTAAAATCACATTTAGAAGAGATTCTCTCCCTTTTGGATAAGCTGGAAGATTATAGGATCTATCATATATTCAGGGAAGGTAATACACTAGCGGATAAACTAGCAAATTTAGGAGCAGACGGAGTCACCTCTCTCCTCGTTAATAACAATTCTCTAACTCATTTTAATAACTAATCAATCTAAGTATATTCCTTAGTATGTTTAGTTTAATTATATTGTCCAAGTAGGATATACTTATCTTCTTATTTAGTGACTTCACTAAATAAGAAGTTCTAGCATCATCGCCCTTTAATAATATTCTCACGGTAGATTTTTATGAGCTTTTTCGAGTGTGTGAAGTATATAGTCTACAGGTTTTAGGTATTTTCCACATCATTATTTTGTAATCCGTAGTTTGTAGTAAGATTGCAGTCTTGACTAATGATTTCCCTCTCAGATGATATTTTGCACGTTAAGTACTTAGCTTACGCTAGATTTAGTTATTTCATTTAGGTATCCCTCTAGTTTATGTCTAGAAGTTTCCCTTCAATATCCATAAGAGAACTCCTCTGAGATATCCATCCCCAATTTCTCAGTTTAAACATGGAATCCAACACTTATCTATTCCACACCCATGAAAGTCAAACTATGGCATTTTGTGGATCGGTGAAACCAGAAAGGTGGAACCGTATATTATATTCAAGGGATGACATGATGCATTTTGCTATTTGCAGAGCTCTGGGAGAGGAATTTTTTGACTATCAATATACCTAGAGGACCAATAGTGACATTATCGGGTCCTTTATCGGATGCTTGGTAAGAGCTAAAGTAGAAGCGAATGACATTGTCAAGCTCTGTCATGACCTATTTGTCCCATCATGGAGAAAGGGTTTGGAAGAGGCCATGTTCAGCATCGATGAAAAATGGAGGATTCCCCTCCCAGAAAGGTATATGAGACTTCTTGTAGGGCATCCAAACTTAATTATCGCTCCTCGCCGTCAGTCCCTGATCATTCGAGATAACCTAGCCTTCTATAGAGAATGGCCCAAAATGGAGGCCAGTCTGCATTTTCTCCTTCGTTGGCGAGGGATCATTTTAGAAGAAAACAAAGATTGGATCCTCGACTATCTTCATCGATTCAACACCTATATCAAGCTGGGGGTGTCTTTTGACAATCTGGATGATCTCGTATTCAGTACCCCAAATGTAGAGAAATCAAGTAGGGTGAAGCATGACTACGTGTTTCCTCCCAATTTTCAAGTAGAGCATCCAAATGACATGGCGGATGTGATCATTGTTTTTTGGAAGGAAGGAAAGGGCCCGGTTAGCTAGATTCTAGGTTTTTTTGGTTAAATTTAGCCCTATAGATATCTTTAGCGTGTAGTATGACAGTGATTTTGTTATTACGCTTAATATAGCTTAGTTGAGTGTCCTTTGGTTTTTAGAAGAAATGTTTAGTCTATAAATTGGTATGTTACATATAAAATGTGGGTTTGTAAACTGGTGATAAGTTCTTTGTTGCAAATGATGTGAGAACACATTATGAAATATGATATAAGGTTAATTAGATGAAGTTTTGCGTATTTATTAATCTTAAAATGCTTTTAGGATCCTATCTAAATAGAGATGGATTTAATTCCTTACTTGTGATTCAAGTTAATAAAGGGTAGTGTGAGGCCCAATGTTCTCTGTTTCTATTTAGTTAATAACTTTCTCAGCTGTATATGCGATATTCTATGGTATGAATAATCCATGAAATTCCCAAAATTATACACTTAGAGCTTTAATAAATGTTTAATATCATCTTTAGATTTAGCTATAGTTCATGACAATTCTTATGAGGATATCATGAATCAAATGCTGATTTGTATTTAGAGATTACATAGATCTGGTACTTGGAAATTTTTTAGCTTCCTCGAAATTGAGTATCGATTTCCATCCTTAGGAAATTCTTCAAATTTGCATTCTGGGTGTAGTATCATTGCTTGGTATTCTATGTAATTTAGTAGTAAGTAGTAAATCTGCAATATGGGTCGAACTCGATTTCCCAATTAAGACTAATTTTAAGCCAACCAGATTTGCCCGACTGATCTATTTGATAAGCCTTTCTCCACACTTTGGCCACTGGTTCTAACTCCAGTAATGATTGGTTAGCATGTAGCCTCTTTTTATGGACCCTTTAAATCTATTATTTAATTAATCCTTTAAGAAAACCTCCTCTATAAGTTATAGCTGGGCAATCTCATAGAAAGGCTCTTCTCTGTTATAGTTGGTTAAGTTAGGATTTTTCTTTGAGTTTAGTAATGATTTTAGTAAAGCATTCATGGCTCGAGACTCCTTTCTTAAAAATTTTATGATGTGGAATTTGGCTCATATTGTTGATGATTATGAATACATTCGGATTATTTCATAGTGGTCATCTAGCAGAGTTAAGTGCTATTCCTTTTCTTGTAGTTTAGTTCGCTGCCTTTGTTTCTCTTCTTTCCTTCTTAACTTTTTTCAGTCAATGTACATGATTAGCTCTTTATGTTGATAGGTATCTATGTGTTTTTCTTTTTCTCATTACCGACTAACCCTTTGTTCGAGTATCTAGCATAAAAAAATGGTTGAATGCAGGAAGTAAAATGAAAGATTATAATCAATCCCTTGATCGCTATCCTAGCATCACGCAGAAAAAATTATGGATTTCTTAAGTTGTAAATTATCAGGGGTATCCCCCAAATTACATGTAATTATTAGGGAAGCAATTTCACTGGGGTGTGCCCTTTTTAAAGTTGTAATAATTTAGGACATTTGTCCTGGGCAAGACTGGAGGTTTTCTTCTCCGTTCTTTCCTACCAGTGCCCATTTGAACGGAGATATGCTTTTTAATTTCTTTTAAATTAATAATATAGATCAAGGCCTTGGCCATTTACTAATCAAAAAAAAAAGAGAGAGAGAGATTTTAAATAAATAAGATAAAACTATTTAATTAAAAGAGAGATTTTCTTTTAATTAAATAAGATTATTTTATTTATTTAAAATGGATTTTTTCTTTTAATTAAATAAAATTATTGATGAAATGATCAAAGCTTAAGAAATATTGAAATAATTAAATTAATAATTTGATCAAGGAAAATGATTTGAATTGATTCAATAAAATATTGTGATGCATTGATTTTGAAAATTGATAAATTGATTAAGGAAATTGATAAATATAATAATGGGGGCCCATAGTTTAGGCAACCATTTTAGGGTGCATACAAGAACAACCTATAGAAATTTCTAGTTAACCCTATCACAAACTTTAGATATGTCCAATTTTAGCATCATTCTATATTTATTATTAGAGTCGAGTGAGTAAATTGATTTGTGAGAAAAATAAAAGAATCTAACATATTTATTCCTCCAAAAAAATGTATTTTGTAATAGGAGATAATTGTTTTCAAATCTCCTTTCAGCCCATTGTTAAAAAAACTTATAGATCTAATTTTATACATAGTGTTGTAGAGACCAATCGTAACAAAATATGACATTAAATCAAGATCTTTAATTTTAGGGACTAGGACTGTATAGGTAGAGTTCGACATTTTAGCTACTTCTCTCTTCCATAAAAAGTCACAAACAACATTAAGAACATCCCCAACAATGTCACAAAAATCTTAAAAGAGGGCAAGTGGAAACCAATAAAGGTTAAGGGATTTGAAAGAATAAAAAGAGATAACAATTTTATTGATTTCAATTAAACTAAATTTACTAGAGAGGGAACTATAATTATTTTCTATAGTAAGCTTGTGGATAAAAACAAGGAGACCCATTAGATCAAGGAAAGCATCTAGAGGAGCACTTTGCTTCTTTATAAATAAATTTACCACTATATTAGGAATATACTTTTCATTCACAAGCTTAGAGCCTTTAGAGTCATTCTATTTTAGATTCTATGCTTTAAGGTGGATTAATGAAAGAACCTTTTATTCTTTATTCCTTGATCAAGTCATTAATTAAATTCAAGATGTTTGGTTTCAAAATATCTCCTCTTGTTGACTAAGGATGATCCATTGTTCCCTTAAGTTTCTTTCTTCCTGTTGAACTATATGATCATAATCCCCACACTCCATGTGCTACTAAAGGTTCCCAAATTTATTTATAAGGTAAATTTCCTTTCAAAACTATTACCAAAAGACAATTGTTCTACTCCAAGTAACTTCTTGTTTATTGATTTGCAATTTTCTAATAATTCTAATATTGGGAAAGCATAACTTGGATTTCTCCACTAATGATTGAGTAGTTTCCTTAGGAAATAGTTGGACATCCACATTATTTTTTATCTAAATGGAGAGTCATATTTCTTCCCCTCATTTGAAATATAAAATATAAAATTATGACTAGACTACATACACAAAGGGCTTCTAGACGAAAATCAACGAAACTATTCTAGTTGGAGGATAGAAGAAATCTATATAGCTTCACTTGGACCAAAGCTCTACCATGTATTCTATTAGTCTTGGTAGTCTCATCCCAATGAAGATCAATATCAATAAGGCCAATCTAGAGGGAAATAAATACCCTAGATCCCTCATACTATGATCACCAAAATATTAGTGACCTCCATATTTCTTAAAAGGATAAAATGGTGTGTTAAAATCTCCTCCCATCATCCATTTCTCATGGATCTTACTTTCTACCAGACTAGAGAGGAAGTTCCATCAAAATTTCCTATGGTCTCTAATAGTGGGAGCATAATTTTTTTTTAATATTCCAGGAAGTACTTAAAGGTTATCGACCACTTTACTTAGATTCTAAAGAGTAGCAATACCACCAGAAGCATAGTTAGAGTTTGAACCCTCCCATTCAACACCAAAAAAGAAATTCTATGGACAATGCTCTCAAACCTTTCTCTAGTCATTTTAGTCTCTTGAACTAGCAGACACTTCACCTTAGACTCTTGGATATAACACTTAAACATATGCTTTTTGGTTGGGTTGTTTAATCCTATCAAATTCCACAACATAAACTTAATTTAAAAAATAAAATAAGTTAACAACCCTAAAACCCAATCTACACCTATGGAACAAATTTCCCACCCACTTATGGGTCCCTTACTTTTTTTTCTTTCCAAATTTTTACTACCCATCCATTAATCATTATTTCCAACTCACTACTTTATTTTCAATATTTTTTTCCCTACATTCTTTATTTGATGGCAATTCCTTCCCCATTTTTGTTTCCCACATCTAGTTTTTTTGGTCTTTCCCTTCTACCAAATTCTAATATTCTAATCCAGTTCATCCTTAGTATCTGATATTTGGCATTCAGAACCATTAGGAGGAAGACTTTACAGGAACCTCAAAATTTAAAGTCTGTCTTATAGTTTTAAATGAGTCACCCCAATTCAACATAGGTTATGAGGAGACAAAGGAGAAGTCATATGCCAATAGAGTATATTTTTTTTCTAGGAGACAAAAAGGTTCCATCACAAGTGCCAATGTAGCAAAAAAACATTTTGTTTATTTAGGTTGAGTTGCACCACTACCTCATTAAAAGCCTCTTGATGTGAGGTGTTTAACATTGAGCCTCCTGGAGAGACCACCTACAAATTTGACAAGGGGCATACCACCTTGGCTCGAGGAATAAAAGGAGCATAGATAGCCACATCCCGAGAAACAACATTAGAGACCTCCTACACTAGAGATACCAAGAAGGATGCCATGGTAGTATTGGTGTTAAAGTTTCTACACTTCTTGTAGGCCAGGAGAAATGGAAATGTGTCATTCAACCACTTTCCAAGATCTAGTTATCATCTAAAGTTCCTAAATCCTGTGACATAAACTAAAAATATAAACTTTTTATTTTCTATATTATTTCCCACTAATTATTTTTACATTAAAACTAATTATTTGTGGTTGATAATAGAAATTCCTATGATTTTCCCCTTTATGATATGGATGTGATCTTTCTATTCTTTTAGAGAAAATGCTTAATGAAAACTACTATGTAACAATGTGCATTTTGTGTTTGTGGCAAGAGTGTCATTCTTTAGTTCTAAAATTGTTAAATGGCCTTTTATGTTTTCCAAAGAAAATATAGCATTTATTAATAATTTTGATTATTAGATTGTTATGCATTTTCTTAAAATGACCTTTCATGCATGGGCACATAGTGGAAAAATACAATCAATTTTAATAAGCAAAAGGGTAAATTTATTTTTTTAACTTTTTTTATAAATTTTAGATATCCTACATGAATAGATCTATGCAATTATAATTCAATATCATATATCTTGAGATATAATATAAATTAATCTATTTATAGTCAATATTTTTTTCTATTTTCCAAATATTAACTAGGAATCTTTCCTAAAGACACATAATTGTTAAGAGTATAATTTCAATTATATAATTACAATATTTATTTAAATAGATAGATGATATTATGTATTAAAATAAATAATAGAAAGAATATGAATGATTTTAAGCTACTAAATATTTATAATTAATTTTTTATTAATTTAATTGATTATTGATATTTTTTCAAATTGAATGTGTTGAATATTTTACCATCAATGTTTTGAATCACACTCTTCATAGGGATGAGAGATCACTAGTTGAAAATCAAATTCTGATGTAGACTAACTTCAAAGATGGAACTAAGAAAGGAGATTTATCTTTTTAGGTTAAGTTTGACAATCATTTGCATATCTATATGTCAAAATTTTAATATTTATCATAAAGACTATACTTTAAGATATTTTTTAATAAACATTATATAAAATATTTTTAAAAATTATAAGAAATATTCGTTTTGTAGATATATTTATTTAAGATATCTATACTAGTTTAACTATAACTGAAATTATCTACCTAAATAATAACATTGCTCCCTTAATCAATTGTCTTGTGCTAGAGGGAATAATAATTAAATTAAAACACTCTAAAAGTTTACAATAAGCATTGAATCCATCACACATTGTTCACTTCCTACTCATTTAATATTGCTCTTATGTTTGTTCATCACCGCATTATAGAAATCCAGTTGTTCTTGTGCACTCGCTTCCCAAGACCACCACGGATTGTCTTGTGGCGAACTGACTGATGACTTGGAAGAATTGCTTTTTCTTGTCTCAAAAGGAGGGGAGTCTTCACCTGCAAATCATAATCCATTTTGAACATTGATATAATCAGATAAATACATGAGGTGATGATCCTCAGAAATAATAATATAAAAATATTTAAAAGCAGGATGAGCGTTATTGCTAGTGCCTGAAGTGGACCCAAATGAATGCTCAGTGGGACATCGATCCTTCCATTGTTGGATCTCTATTTCCTTACCACACAACTTTGCCTCCATTGATTTCAGTTTCATCTCAAGCTCTGCAATTCTTTCCTCTTTCTGTTTCTCTTTAGAAGCACATGATGACAAATCATCAAGACAAATCATGGATACCGAAGGGGACTGCAAAATATTAGAGCAAGAGAAAAATAAATTACCAAATTTGATACTTAAATTAAAATTTGCATCAAGAATAAAAGAAAATATTGCATGAGATATAAAAGAACAAAATGAAAGAATATCCAAAAAAACAGATGATAAAGTTCAACCATTCTGTTGAGCTTAGCTTGTTGGGCCTTCTCCATATCTGAATTGGAAGGTGTGTTTAAAACATCTGCACTCTTTTTTTCATGAATAGAGATTGTTGTTTCACTCTCCTTCATACATCTAGCTAAGTATCCCATTCCTGCACTTATAGCTGCAAGTAAGAAAAGCTCCAACATTTTTGGGGGCTTTGGTTTACAAACAACAAAATTGTTAATATCAAATTTATCAGCTACAAAGTTGGTTTAAAACTCTTAGTATCTCTTCTAGAATGAGCTACAAAATTCACAAATTCTATACAAACTGTGACAACGTCCATTCCTTTAAACAGTGTGGCCGATTGTTTTGGTTTGCCTAACAATGCAGTGCGTTAATAACGGCGTCGTTTAAGACCGGAGTTATTCGCTGCCATAGATTTCCTTACCGTTATTTCCAATTAATTGTTCGCGGAAAATCATTTGAACATTTTCTTTTTTGGTTTCTACCAAACTTCAAATCTTATATCAGCTACAAACTTGGCCTAAAACTTTGAGAATCTACTATAATATTGGCTACAAATTCCTTTACAAACTCTGATTATGTGTAATAGTCGTTTGTTTTTGGTTACCTAAAACTAATGTGCATTAACATTACTGTTTTAAGACCCGAGTTCTTGTCTGTCATAGATTTTCTGACCATTATTTCCAATTAATTGCTTACTGATAATCAGCTGAACTGCATCTATGAAAGTAACAACAAAATATTAATATATCTCCACAAACCTTTGAACAACCGTATATCTAATTTTTAGTATTTAATATCGTCATGGGGCTTATTCAACGATGTAGGGTTCACAAGGAGAAGATTACGGAGAAGCTTTGCAGATTAATTTTTTGCTGCATGGACGGGGTACTGCCTCCATTCGTCGCAGGTGATATCAAAAGGATTCATCCTGAAATTCATAAGGCACTATCAAATCTGAAAATGTAATAAATAAAATCTAATAAAGTATATAAGGGTCATTGAATAAGACATACAAGAAGAATCAGATATAGGTCTCTAAGAAATATTGAATATCTTGAAAATGACATACTGAGATTATAAACAATTAATTGTTCAATCAATTTAAATCATAAAGATGGTCATGACTATATAAATCATACGAGCACTATGTATGGAAACTCTTACTAGAATACTAACGAGTACTATCATAATAATATAGATTGTTAAAAAGGTTAATAAATAATAATATATACACCCATATTTTTCTTGATTAAGTATATGTTATTATTAGTTGGTAAATAGGGTTCTTAAAGTAGCAACGGAACACCGGAAATGTGTCTTCAAATGGAAGGTGCAACCTAACTTCTTCTTATGCTGAAAAGGTCTCAAGTTGCACATGGATTCGGTTATCTATGTCATATTCCATTCTAGATCTGATTGATCTATTTTTTTTAAAAATAAAATGGAAAAAATGGAAGAGTAGCCATTAATGTTCGTGAAGAAAAAGCATTAGAAACAGCGAAAAAAACAACTAGAAGTTACAAGAACTACAACCATGAACATTTCCGGCAAACATTATCTTGCCAGCATTTAAACTCATTACATTATTCAATTCAGCACATTTGAAATTTCATAAAACTCCATAAAACTGCATCAAATTTGGTGAATCTAGAGAGAGGAGTGCGGAGGGACTATACCCATGGCATGTCTAGTTGGTGAACTCGTCAAGCAAAAAATTACTTTCTTCATACCAATGACAAATGTAAAAGTTAAATGCATAAGTCTTGAAGTCAATGCAACATAAATCAAGCTTGTGGATGAACATAGAGCAACTTTCTGTTATGAAAAAATATGGAAATGGTGGTTTGAATAATAATCATGGAGTCACCTTCAATAATAAAATATTTGAAGCCTTTATAAAGAGCATCTTTGAGACCTAGTAGCAAAGCCATAGCTTTACCCTAAATAAGGTGAAGGAATTGAAGACTCCAAGAATAAATTGTCTGCGATGTTGATAACAAAACCAACACCTAAAATTCTTGGATTGCCAAATGAAGTGCCATAAAATTCAATTTCACAAATGGGACATCTAGAGGGAGCCAACCAATTTCCTTCCTATTAACCTTGGGTTTAGTTGATCGAAGTGAGGGAATTTTAATGTTTTTCCAAGATTTAATCAATTATTCATCCCAAGAAAAACTTGACAACTTGGAATGTGATTTGAGAATTTGAACATTAATAATCTATGTTAAATGGTGATGTAGTTTAAAAAAGAATGACTAGATACTAAATTTGTCCTTTAGGCTCACTACTTTGTACTCCTCTTTCAGCCACCCTAAATTAGGGTTTCAAAATGCGTACAATTGTTTTTTGGAAACATTTTCTTTCTTTTGATTCGATGATTTAGAACAAGATATTTATTCTTTTGTAGCTTCAAGATCAATCCTATGAGCTATACTTTCATGAATCTCCTTTAGAGGATGATCTACAATTATCTCCGTTCATTTTTGCTTGATTTAAAACAAAAATTAATAAAAACATATAGAATTTGCTAAGGGCCTTTGCATAATTTGGTTTGAGAGGTGTGAGAAGTTACAGGTTCTAGCTTCCATTAGTGGGCTTCTCACTTTAGTAATGTCTAAGATTAAACACTAAAAAAAAACTTATATTCAAAGTCCCTTAAATAATTGTGAAGATACTTTGAAAGTGCCAAGCTAAAAAAATCGAGGACAACAAGAAATAATAGCATGCAACACATCCATTCATTGTGGTTTGACAATTTTTTTCCCTATCTCCACATTAAGCAGGGGAATACTTATTTAAGTTTTAACTTTGATCTTTACATCACAATTGTATACCCCTCTCTCTCTCTCTAGACTCATAATATAATAAAATGTAATGATAAATCACGAAGTTCTGAAGGTTCACATACATCCGATAAATTTCAGCATGAAGTCCTACTGTTGTAATTTGAGAGACCCCCAAGCTACATTTCTCTATTGTTATTTCTTTATAGGGTCAAGAGAATATAAAAAAAAGTAAAACATCTCTCATGGAATAACCTTTTTAAGTGAATTAGCTAGATTATCTTTGGTGTTACTATTCATCACTTGAAGTTTTCCTTCATCAAGGGTACTTTGGATGAAATGAAAATGAACTTCAATATGTTTATTCTGGCTATGAAAGACTACATTCTTTGCAAAATAATGACACTTTTACTATAAAAAATTTAAAAAAACCTTGTTGAGGACAATCAAGAACACGAAGAAAAAAGTTGCATCCAAATCATTTATTTTTCCCCTTTGGTGATAGCAATATATACAACCTACATAGATGGAAGTGAGACCACTTATTGCAACTTTGAAGCCAAACTAATTGTTGCTCCAAAAAATGTAAATACATGTAAGTAGTACTGAATCTTCTATTGTCTATATTAGAATAGTTGTATCCTCTTAATGATTTTTCCTTACCACCAATACAAAATACAAAATCAAAAGTACATTTAAGATGCCTCAATATCCATTTAACTACATCTCGATGTTATTTCCTTGGATATCCTCACTACTCTCACTACTTGGGCAATATCTAGATGAGTGCATACCATCACATACATAAGGGTTCTCACTTTTGAATAACATGGAATGCTTTTCATATAGTTTTTTCCTCTTGTGTCTTCATATACATGGCTGAAGGTAAATGATATTGATCAAAAAGATGAGTGTTGACTATTTTGGCATTCTCTATGCAAAACCATGAGATCATAGCACATTTTAAAGATAGCTTGATATACCTCTTGCGTGTATCATGGATAATCATCATACCAAGTATCCATCTCACTCAACTTAAGTCCTTCATTGAAAACCTTTGTGATAAGTTTTCATTGAATGCAAAAATGAACTTCATAGAAGAACTAGTAAGTATAACATCAAATTGAAACAAAATAAGAAGAAAACAACCAATTGTTTAACCTCATGTAGTAAACCCATAGAACATATTCATAATAAACAAAGTTATATTTAGTCATGAAGCTATCAAACATTAGGTGCCACTACCTTAGTGGTTGCTTGAGTCCATATAGGATTTTCCACAATTTGCAAAAGAGATTTTCCTGTCTATGTTTAATACATCCATTGGATTGCATCATTTAAGTTTCCTTATTTAAGTCACCATAAAGGGAGGCATTTTTAACATCCATTTATTCGAGTTCATGGTTATGAACATTGACTAAACCAATAATTTTTGAGAGTGTAGTCACATTAACATGGGTGAGAAGACTTCATTGAAATCCATTCCCTTTTTCTAATCAAAATCTTCTATAACTAGCTTGGATTTGTATCACTTTTGTCCTCTATCCTCTTCCTTTAACCAAATATTCCAAAAAAAAGTAATGCTTTCCAATTGGTGATAATGGACCTAAATCCAAAGTTTTTTTTTCCATGAGTGAGTCCATCTCTTCGTTCATAGATGCCTCTCATTTGTAAGAGTTTGATGCTTTACAAGAATATTCAAAACTTGTTGGTTCAGCTTGATCTGAAATTAAAATTTCTAGCTCTACTTCTTCATAATACAAGAGTTCATAGTCACAGAATATTCCAGGTTCAACGTTCTCTATTTGGAAGATTTCATTAATCCCTAAACATTTTCCTTCATTGCATTTGAATTAAATTCTTATTGTAATCAACATGTCCCCTATTAGTATTATCATTTTATTGAGAATTACTTCTCTAGAATTCATGATGGCTACGTTTCAAAGATGTACAATTTTTTTGTTTCATTTGATGCTCTCCAACACTTATGTTACTATGTATGATAAGACCAAATGTATCATGCTTATAATGGTGCTGGAGAATACTTGTCACTCCTAGCATGTGATAAACCATAACAAGTAACAGAAGAGACCACATTGGCAATTTCAATAATGCCTTACCACTCACAAGTCTAAAAATTTGAAATAGTGTTGATATCAATATAACGCATGCCATTTCATCCATATGCAAGATGCATTGTATTTGAAAGAAATATGATGGTTTCCTTATTTGTGAAAATATGAGAGAGATGTGTTAACCATGCGTAAGACTCCACTTTAGATTCTACCTCACCTATGGGTGGACCTTTATTGACAACCAATGTTCCATGAAGGGAAGCATGTAAACAAGTGGGTAAGTTTGTAGAGAGGGGGAAATTAATGAAATATACAACTATGTGAACTTGTTTTCTATCATGGACTCCATAATAATGTGCAATATTTTTCATAGATGACATCTCTATATGTCGTGGAAAGTAGAGATTTTCATCAAGTTGAATTACTTGCAAAGGTAGGCTTTACATGCCATATGGGGGTATTTAGTATTATCCATTCTAGTGTCAACTATCAACATCCTTGCAAATGAATGGGAAAAAGGCCTTGGTGATTTTGGGTGTTGAGACAACTTGAAATTTTATTTTATTTTTTTCTATTAGGGATGGGTTATCACATTGGGAAGTATTACAACCAATTTTAGTTTGTAGTAGGTGGGATTCTAATTCTATATAATGGAGAGGCGAGGACATGGGTGAAATGTTTGCTTGAAGAGATTGGTTTGGACTTTTTGGAAATGTAAGTGGAGTAACTAAGAGAGGAGGGGTGAATTAGTTACCACAAAACCAAATCCTTGTCCCTTAGATGTCAATATAATATTTCACTTATCATAGAATATTGAATAGCTTGGTTAATAGTAGAATATAATTGATGCCCGGTTAACAAAGAATCTTAACATATATTAATCTATTTTCTCCTTTAGTGACTTAGTTGCAAAAATATAAAGCATAAGTAAATAAAATGAACATAGATGACACCAAGATTTAAAGTTGAAACCCAATTTGGGAAAGACCAACTTGCAACTAGTTACAATCATTTTCACTCTTATGGAGTGAGCCCTACTAGGAGCCAACCTTATTTAAGCTTACAAAACATACTATTAAGTATGACCTTGTTAGAGGATTTAGTTCACCCTATTAGGAGTGTCCTGGTTAGAGATCTTCAAAAACTTCAATCTAGAAATATCACCTTGTTAGAGGATTTACAAAATGATTGTTAAGTCAACTTTGTCAAGAGATTTTTTTACTACTATAATGGTTAGAAAGAAACAACAATTTGAGCTGATTTAAGAAACAACTTTCTTTACTAATTTAGATCTTTATTCTAGCTTGACCTCTGGATCCTTCCTGATCAGATGTTTCTTTGCAACTTAACTTTCACACTTTCCTGCTTTGCCTTGCCTTTTCTCACATATCTGTCTCTTTCATATTCATCTTGATACACATCTTATCCTCAGAACTTGAACTTTCTTATATATCATAAGCTAGGAAAATTTAGCTCGAAAACTCTTTCAAAACGTCAATAAACATCCAAATAGCTAGCCTCAATTAATAAAAAAATTTGTAATTTTAATCTACCGTCACTCAGTCAACACTGGAACTGAACACTTGATTGACTACTTTGACTTCTTCATTGTCTGACCACTCGGTCAATACTAAACTCTTTCAATGCCTAACCATTTTTCCAATACTTCACTCTTTCAATTCTTGACCACTCAATCAATTTTGCAAGTACGAATCCTTTCATTAACCAACTACTTAATTAACACTGCAAAGTCATCATTACTAGATTGCTCGATCAATACTAAGATATACAAGGTCAATACTGAAATATGTGTAAAAATCAATGAAAATATACAATTGAATAATTGATTCCATTAAGTTAACTATCTTTATGAATTTGGTAGTTGTTAGATTGATTGATTAGAGAGTTATTATCATTGTTTTGAGGACCAATGGGAAATTCTTCAATTTCATCACTATGAATGTAATAATCAGAGTCATTGGTATATTAACTTATATATTTTTAAATGCTCTTCACTATGATTCCATGTACTTCCAATAGATAAAGAGGATACAAGAGATAGTACTAATCTAGTGTAGGCGAATTATTTTTTTCAAAGGAGTATTCAAAAAATTCCTACAACTATTGTTTTTATTATCAATTATAGAGAAGGGAACCAATTCAGTTATAGTTTTTTCTTCTATGTTAAGTTCTAGAAAAGTATTTTCATTAAAGGCTACATATCTACTCCTTATTATTTCATCTTTAATTGGATCCAAAATTCTGAAACTAAATTGATCTTCTTCATATTAACCTACAAATATGCCTCTTTGAGATTTTGGATCAAGGTTTGTCCTCTTTTCTTTTGGGATGTGGCCATATGCTTCACATCCAAATACCTAGATGTGAAATAGAAATTTCTCTCACCCTACCACTCTTCCTTGTGTATACCAAAATCCAATAGAGATGAGTGACTCTGGTTGACCAAGTGAATTGTTGTGTTATAGTTGTCTTCTCAAAATTATTTACTAAAATGAGCATTAAAGAGAATACATCAAGCTCTCTTAATGATTTTTGACTCGTCCTCTTGGAAAATCTATATTTTTGCAGAGTGAATGGAGAAATTTTTATTCTATAGATGCCATTATCTACATAAAAAGTATTAAATTTATAGAGAAAAAGTCACCACCATTATTAGTTTACATCAGTGGTCTTAAAGCCAATCTAATTTTTAACTAATGCTTTGAAAACCTTGAACTTTTTGAAAGACTTTTGTGGAGTATATAAATCCACAATCTTGTTATATAGTCATCAAGAAATGTAACAAAATAATTTATCCTCTGATGGAGGTTATCTTAGTATCCTTTCTTGTGCATGTACCAAGCCTTTGACATCATAGTTGAGAGTTGTTATCCATAACTATCAAGGTTTCCCCCACTTCGCCAATATTTTTTACAATGTAAAAACTACCAAATTTATCTCCTTTTTCAACTACCATGGCACCTTTTGTAACTTTCCATGTGTTAGTGAGAGGAATGCCTTGTGTGTAGATATGAATTACTAAAATAAAAATTGTCTTCCAAGTTTGGAACATGGCATAAATCTTTCAATAACCATTTACCACCTCCTTTTAATGATAACAAGAAATAACCTTTACCAATAATATCACAAGCTTTATTATCTATGAAATATACCTCTCCAAACTTACGTTCTTGATAGTTTGTGATGTATTTTGTACATGGGGAAGAATGAAATGAAGCACTAAAGACCAATACTCAAGAAGTTGAAGTAGTCTCATTTGTTGATAGTATCAAGACACCATAATTTTTGTTATAAGATATGTTGGCTTCACTATCCTAAACTCTTCCTTGTTCTTTGTTGTAGTTTCTACAATCTTTCTTGACATGGCCTACTTTTCCACAAAACCAACAATCATTTTTTCTCTCCCTTAACTTCAATTGTCTTGCTGATTTGGATATTCTATGATAACTATTTGTACTTCTATTTTAGTTTATTCCACTATTATTGGTACTTACCATAGTTAAGGTTTTTTTGGATGAGTATTGTTTATTATTTCTCCTCATATCCATTCTAAGAAGAGTAGCTACTAACAAAAAATAAAGTGCTCGCTATTGTCATGTAATGTCCCCACTATAAGGGTTAGTTTTGGAAAAGTAATAACTACAAAATAATTTTTACAATCACAAGAATAAGAAAAATAACCATATTATTTTACCCTCTAATTTAACTCCAATCTTAACGATATCTTCAGAATGGGCTTCCTATCTCATAGCTACCTCAATGTGTTCCTGGGAGTGCACCCCTTAAGATTCTTCTTAGACATGCATCCTCTATCCAAAGATAATCACATATGCATATGTTGACATCATCAGAACATTTTGGCACATTGATTCTTGACCATGATAGACAATGAAGATCTTAATATCTCACTTGCTCAATGCTTCGAGTCCATATTGAATCTTGTCCATGATAAACGATGGAGATCTTAATACCTCACATGCTCCATATTTTGAGTCTCATTAATATCCATGGTGTTAACCCATTGAGCTAACATAATATTATCAAAAAATATGATTTATCAATATAAATAAATTCATAAACATAATTAAAGAAATATATTCCATAAACATACCTTTCTTACCTTCTTCTTTTCAAAGAGTCATAACCTTTCATAATACAAATCCTTTGAAAAGCCACAACAATTCATAGTTGTAATACTTTCGAAAACTCACAACACTTCATTGTTATATAATCATTTCAAAAAGTCACAAAACTTCAAAACTAAAACCCTTGGAAAAGTCTCAATACTTTATAGTCACAATATTTTTGAAGAGTCGCAACTATTCATAATTATGACCATTACAAAGGTTCACATCCTTTCAATATCATTGATAACTTTTCAAAAAGTCACTTCCTTATTTTCTTCATATTATTTTTCTCTTCCATTTTTCCTTTTTGAACTCCTATATTCTCCTCTTCTTTTCTGCACCTCTCTAAAACAAACTCTCCTCCCTTTTATATCTTAATTTTAAGGATTCATGTCTATTGGTTAAAACATCTCTTCACTTTTCATTAGATTTAGTTAATTTATATTATTCTATGTTATATTATTTATTTACTTATTTATTTATGTTTATTATTATTTCCTATTAAATTCTATGTAGAAAGTTACCATAGGTTCTGCAATATTGTCTCTTGTATTTAATTTCATTTATTCATTTATTCATTGGAGTTTGATTATTTTTACTTATTTAAAAATATCGTACTAAATATTATTTAATTGATAATATAGATTAATAATAATAATTTCCTATTTTTAATTTTAGTATTAGTTTTAATATACTTTATTACCATTATTTATTTAACAATATTGTATTATCTAATTATTATTAAAATTCTATTTTTAAAATGGGGATATGACATGTCACGAAAATATCCTAGCTATTTGGTAAAGAGGATAACAAGAGAATAGCCTTATTCTCATCAGCTTGAACACACACACATAAATATACATGTACATATATGCACACTTGATCTAACATAGCAAATACTCTATTTTTTTTGTGATCTATGTATATATGTATATACATAATACATACACATTTATACATATATACATACATATATACACATATACATAGATATACATATACATATACATATACATAAACATATACATATATATATACACACACACACACAAACACACACACACACATACATATACATATACACACATATACATATACACATATATACATATACATATACACATACATAGACATATTAATACATACATACATACACACACACACACACATACATACATATGTGTGTGTGTGTGTGTGTACATATACATATATACACACATATATATGTACACACACACACACATATATATATATATATATATATATAGGCACACTTGGCATTTTTTTTCTTTTTTTGTGATGTACTAAATAAAGAAACTTTGTGGTAAGTAGTTGAATACTAAACACAAAATTTTGTAGTTTTTGTTAAATTTGTATATAATAGGAAAAAGAAATTTGAGGCCATGATAGAGAATTATCAATATTATGTAAACCTTGAATTTTGACTTTTTTGAAGTAAAATTCTCTATTGAATTTATTTCAAAAGGATATAGTAAAATGTTTTAAGAAAAATATGATTTCTTTAAAAAATTAAAATATTAGCTCTTTAATATTTCAAGGATTGAATTTTAACAATGGCTCTTTTTACTCTTTTTAGGCTGAGATGAGTTGCAACATTTGAAATGGTGTGAGGTTGTTAAAAATATTCTTTTGAGTTAATTTTTTTAAAATTTAACAAAGGTTTTATTAGAAAGGTATTTTTTAGTCAAAATTTGAAATAAATAATTTTTAAAGGATAATACAATGGAAAGGTGAAATAATAAATTATCAATGCATATAATAATAAAAAAGTGGAAAGGTGAGGCGAGAGCCTACAATACGACAGTAAATTGTGAGACAACTTTTTCTATTTTTCCATTTCTTTCTATTTTATTTTTAAGTTGTGTCTATTCTCTTGAAAAAAAATTTATATTACGATGAAATTATAATTCGTGAGATCAATCACTATAGTAATTTATAACAATTAAACTATGAAAAATATATTTTATACATTTTTTAAAGTTATATTGTGGTATGCAACATAATGGTCAAGGTGTTTTAATTGTAAGTAAAAATTTTTAGGGTCAATTCTTATACCAATTTATTAGACTTCAAATAAAAATAATATTAGTTTTTTAAAATATTTAATTGTGTGTGTGTGTGTGTGTGTGTGTGTGTGTGTGTGTGTGTGTGTGTGTGTGTGTGATTTTTTAAAATTCTATGCATTTAGTTTTTGTTGGATGTCTTGCCAAAGACTAAAATTTAAAAATGAAGAGTGATGAAGACACCATCAAAGAGAATATCTTTGAAGTTATATGAGACAATGATGTGAACATATGGTTAATATAGACTGAGAGAAAGTTAGAAGTCCTAGAAATATAGAGCCATAAAGAAAATAATACAAAGAACATGTAAAAAATAGATCTAATAATTGATTTTATCATGATAGGTATTTCATATGGAACTTTAGGTGCTAAGAAAAAAGGTAATTGTTGTTATTATGCCACATTATAATTGAGGTCAAAATACCTCACCACTATGTATGATAATGTAAGGAAAAAATAGAAAGGATAAATCATATTTGATTCATGATATTTATTAAGATCTTTATGATACATCAAAACCATAATGTTCTTACCTATTATTATTTGCACTAACTAGAATAAGAGGTTTACCATTAGTGCATCAATAACTCATTGAACTCGAAGAATTACTCTTGTAGATTTTAGTAAGTTACAAGACACAAGGTTTAGATGTTTACAAGAATAAATTTAATAGATCAAGTATATAGTGATTGATGAAATGAGTTTTATTGGACAAAATCTCTTACAAAATATAGATTCAAGATCATGCCAAGCTTTTCTAGAAAATTCAAACATGACTTTTGGAGGAAGATTGATTATTTTGGTAATCTTCACAACATAAGGTATATGTTGACATCAATGATAGAAATTTTCATGAATGTAACATATAAGCTCTAAATCATTTCTGTAGCAATTCTATAACATTTATGCTAATAATTCCCCCCCTTTAGCATTGATAGCAACATAAATGAAAAAAATATAAGTACCATGAATACCAAATATTCTTCTTCCTTTACACACCACCCCCCCCGCCCCATTCATGTTTCTCATGAATGTGATCATAATTCTTAGACTTAAACAAGTTGTTAAGAGTTTTTAATGTTTAAATAAAAATATACAATACAGAAAATATCTACAAGGAATTTTTTTATCTCCCCCATACATAAACATCTATATTGTCCCTCATTGATATCCATTAATATCCACTTATATGTCCCTCATAAGATATAGTGTTTTTAATATTTCTCTCTTCCCCATTGACATCAATGAAAAAGGTATCATTATGTCAACTATCGCATCACAATCATTTATAAAACAACCTATAAAATCTCTCAAAAAAGTGTCCAAAACATTGTTAAATACCAATAGTCATCTTTACAATAGTAATCATCTTGAAAAGCTTCATCAACATTCTTAGACTCAATTTTAGAAATTAAACATAAGTCTTCACTAACCTTTTTCCTTTTCATAACTCCTTTGTTATCACTTCCAATGATTTTTTCAACATGGTGATTCTTTGCCATATTTTTTTTTAGGTGTCATTTGTTTAATCCTAAATTCTTCTCTTAGTTTAGATCTTTGATCTGGTTCATCTCTTTGTAGTTTAGTTTGTAAATTAGTGTTAGTTTCATAAAAATATTTCCCCTCAACATTCTTATTATTATTTTTTCTATTAGCCTTTCCATCATAATCATAATAAAGTATTATTTCTTGTATTCTGAACTTTTCATCAACTTTCACTTTAGCACTTTCAACAATAGTCATCAATCCTTGATTGAAATATATGCATGCTTTACTTTTCAATGAATATCTAAGAAACATTCCTTCATCACTTCTAGAGTCAAACTTACCAATATCATCACCTCTCTTAATTTAGCATTTACTTCCAAAGATTTTAAAGTATTTCATAGTAGGTGCACGCTCAAACCAAAGTTCATAAGGTGTCTTACTAGTACCTTGTCTAATCTACACTTTTTTCATAGTATACACTATTGCATTCACTACTTCTCTCCATAACATATGTGATACATTGTTCTCAAATATAATTTCTCTAGCTTCTTTTGTCACTAATCAGTTTCTTATTTCTACTATCTTATTTTGTTGCAAACTTTTAGGTGTTGAAAATTTTCCCTTTATAACATTATCCTCACATTAATTGTTAAACTCATTTGAAATAAATTATCCTCCTCTATTAGATCTCAAACATTTAATCCTAGAACTATATTTATTCTCAACTCTATTCTTAAATATCTTGAATTTCTCAAAAAATTTAGATTATCTCTAAGAAATGCAACCTACATCCTTCTATTGAAATCATCAATAAGAAGCATAAAATACCTTTCACCATAAAAAGCTCTTGTTCATGCATGTTCACTTAGATATGTTTGCATAGTGTCCAACTTTGTTGAAGTAGTAGATGCCTTGCTTGGAAATGAACGATTCTTCTATTTTGCCATTACACATTCTTTGAAATAATGTTAGTAGGTTTCACAAATTTAGGACAATATCTAATTCCAAATGTAGTACTACCCTTCTAAATGTAATCAAAGTTGATATGAAAAAATATATTATGCCATAGAAAATTGCCATCTAATTTAGTAACTAAACATGTCACTTTAGCAGGGTTCAACTGATGTACATTACCTCTTGTCCTTGTACTAGTACCTATTAATGTACCATTCTTATCCTTGATAATGCAAGTATTTTTGATAAATTACGATTGATATGCCTTGATAAAAAGTTTTCCAACACTCAAAAGATTAGGTTTCAGACCATCAACAAAGTAAACATTATCAGTGTTTGTCTTTCCATCAACTGTAATAGACCCTTTTTCCTTTTATGTGACATGTTGCACATTATTTCTAACTCTAACTATTCCTCCAATATAACTATTGAATTAAAATACTTATTCATATCTCTAGTAATATTATGGGAACAACTACTATCTATAATCTAATCTAATTTTTTCCTTTCAATTTTTATACTAATTCATTTTCTACTTTAATTTTTTCCTTTAATTATTTTTCATGGATTTCTTCCTTAATAGAAACATATCTAATTCCATTATCCTCATTATCACTATCATCTATTAAAATTACCATCTTAAAATCAACATCATCATCCTCATCAACATAGAATCAATTCTTAGGTATTCTTGACTTGTAGGGCTTACTAGGTTTAAACTTCTTTTCTCTTTTAGGACATTTAGAGGAATAATGACCAAGTTCTTTACATGTCCAACAAACAAGAATTGTGTCACCTATAGGTTCTTTCTTAACAAGTAGACCAAGTCCTTCTTTATTATTCTTATCTTCTACTTCCTTTTCTTTGTTTCTACTTGCTTAATCTCCACTTGTAGTCACACTTCTCATGAATATAGGTATGTACTTCTATACACTAATTTTTTTCTATTCTAGGTAGTTATTTATTTCATTTCAATTACAATTTAGATGACTATAATCTTCCAAGAAGAGTTTTCTTTGTAAAGTTAGGTGTATAGGGAATAACTTGTTCAATCATTTGTTCTCTTTGATGATAAGCATGTGTCAAAGTCTTCATAATTTTCCACAAAATCACTTCTTCTATCTTAGATCTTTTGCAACTTCTAATTCCACACAATAATCTTTAATATTCTACCAAAATAGCCACTTATAGTTTCATCTTCTTGCATTTTAGCATCTTAAAACATACATAGCCAACTCATAATCTAGTCTTCTTAGCATGTTTATCACTTTCAAATATTTTCTTTAAACCAATTCAAATTTAATGTACAAGTCTTAAAGATTGTACCTCTTTATATTTTGTTTCAGGAAGAGTTGATAATAGTGCTTCTCTAGCAAGCTCATTATGCATGAATGGATCTTTTCCATCTTTTTCATAGGAATCAAGATTATCTTCTTTTATCACCTCCTTAGATCATTCAATGTAATTAGCCAATATTCCTAACCCATGCATAAAAAGTGAGGGTCTTCTTCTTTTCCTTCTAGGTGTCATAATTGATTCCATAAAACTTTGGAATTTCCTTTCTAAAATAAAAATTCATGGTATCCTCAAGCTATCGAATATTTCCTTCAAGCACTCAATGTTCTAATAACAATTGTAAGAAAGTAAAGTCCACCAAGTTAATTTGAGGGAGAGGGTGAATCAATTATGTAATTACAATAACTCTCAATAACTTTATTAATTAAAAAACATGTAAACAATAGATACAAAAACCATAGAAAGATAATTGTGCATAATAACACCAAATATGTTAACTAGGGAAATCCTTGATTAAAGGGAAAACCTCAATGGGAATGGTGCCCACAAGATAATGTACTAATATAAAGTTCCTTGTAAAAGGATGGACTCTTTTAGGAGCCAATGAAATATAATCACTACATATAAGTCCCTATTAAGAGACTTTGAACCTATGTTAGGAAATTCTCTGTTCGGAGTTGTGCCAACCTTGTTAAGAGTTGAGACTGGAGGATGAGTAAACCCACTATCCAAATAGCCTCAAAAGCAACCTTCACTAGAAAATATTTGGGATAAGCATATCCAAGATATTTTAATTGATGAGATAATAACTCCTTTTCCAATATAATTCCTTTGAAGTTCATAGTAGATCCTCAACATCAATCTTTTTTATTCTCATAGCCAAATTTTTATCCAAGTTTGTATAGCCAAACATGAAAATGCATATGACTGCATATCATCATTTACCACAAAGAAACACTCTCCCCTTTATATACCAATTCCTTAAAAATGGGGTATGTCAGTCTCGAGGGTTTTTCAATTTGCAGTAATAATGTATGACAACATTAAGATGTTTTTGATATTAAAAAGAAACCAAAATGGGAGTTGACCCAAAAAAAAAAAAAAAGCTAAAATCAACCAAAATTCACTACCAACATACTAACCAACCTCATTCCTTAATATCAAAACCCTCCCAAACTAAGATGTTTTGAAATTTTCTACTACTAATAACTACACTGTTTTCATCATTATACATAAGACTAGCCCAAAAATTCTCATTAGGCATTAAACAAGTCCAAAAAGTATTGACATAGAAAGCCCCCTGAGCTAAACATAAACTAAAATGATAAAAAAAAAAAGCCAAAAAATAGCGTAGAAGTAAAAGATATCTCACCTTTCTTTAGTTCCTTGGGCTCTCCAATAACAGGTGCAGCCAAACATTTGCTAGAAATCCATAGAGTGAATGAGTTGTTTACATGTCCTTATCCTTAGTGGGGTCCTCCTTTTTCACCTGCAACACATGAAGAGTAGTAGCAGCCAAATGCATAACCTTGATAGAAAAGTTAGAAACCCTATAAAAATTGTCCTTTAGGTGCTCATTCTTCTTAAACAGACTAGAGATTATCTCCTCCAACTTGGCTATATTTGGGCTCCCATGGAATTTATCACTTTTCCCCATTGTATCCACCTCCTTATGGATGTCACTCCCCCCAATATTTTCCTCCTTCTCAATAATAGCTTCCTTAGTCCCCTCCCCCTTGAGTTTTTCCACTCAAATTAACCATTTTAGCATGTAACATGATTGTTCCCTATTCTCCCATAACTCTTTACTGCTTAGACTCTAGAGTGTTGTCCTTAGTTTTAAATGTATTAAACACCTGAGAGGGTAAAGGGTTGTCCTATTCCCCTTCCATAACCTCCTCCTCCTTCCCTTTACAACAAATCTCTTTCTCCTCATATTCTCCATAATTCTTCCAAATGGATTTTGTTTTAGGTCTAGGATCAATATTCTTTCCCAAATTATCAATGGACTCGGAGTTGTTAGGTGTTTCCTTACCAAGGGTAGCTAACGATGTATTTTCCCTTAGTCTTTTTTTTGACCTACTACTGACCTTCCTAGTTGTAGCATCAATCATTTCAACATCTAGGACCTCAACTTTTTAAATTTTTATCTTTTTGGCAACAATTGAAGGCTCCTTACCAATCTAGGTTTTAGTAGAGGGGGGAAACGTTTGAGCAATCTCAATGATTTTTAATAGGGAAGGGTTCATGCTCAAAATCTATAGGTGAAGGCCATTGTAGAATTTAAACAAGAAGAAAATAAGAGGCTGGTGGTAAACAAAATAGATTTTTCATTCAGCTCTCTTCTTATGGATATTTCATGTTGGATAATGTTTTCCTTGATGTCACACAAATGTCATATCAGTCATTAGTCTCAAGTTCACCGAGCTCAGATAGTCTACAATGCAATTTACAGTACCAACCGAGCTCACTCAGTCATCAAAGGAAATGTGGAAGACAGTGTTAATCGAGCTAACTTGGTCAATGAAGGAAATGTGAAAAGCCAGTGTTAATCAAGATTCACTCAATCTCCAAAGGTTAGTTTCCACCGAGCTCACTTGGTCATCAAATGAATTATGGAAAAGTCAGTGTTAACCAAGTTTCACTCGGTCTCCAAAGGTTAGTTTCCACTGAACTCACTCGGTCATCAAATGAATTATGGAAAAGTCAGTGTTAACCAAGCTTCACTCGGTCTCCAAAGGTTAGTTTCCACCGAGCTCACTTGGTCATCAAATGAATTATGGAAAAGTCAGTGTTAATCGAGCTTCACTCAGTCTCCAAAGGTTAGTTTCCACCGAGCTCACTCGGTTATCTCAGGAAACTTAGTAATTATCGAGTTCTCCCAGAAATTGATGGTTTTTCATGAAGTTTTCTATATCAACCGAGCTCAGTTGGTTAACACAAGAATTATTTTCTAAACAAAGTTCACCGTGCAGGGTCGGCCAGTATAGGAATTTGCTAATTAATTAATTTTATCCGACTATTGTAATTGTTTGTTTTAGTCACTAATTTGAGCCGACTAAGATAATCTAAAAGGTATATATGGTCATTCAAGTTATGAATTAAAGTGTGTGATTATGAAAGAAGTTATGAATGTGAATTATAGTATGAAGAGGTGAATGTTGAGAAAAGTCTAATGAAGGATTACATGTGTTAAAGGATTTGCAAAGTTGTATTTGATCAGTAAGGATCTAGTCAAGCATAATAGAGATCTGCAATTAGCAAAGATAAGTTGCACATTATATCAGGTCATTTCATTGTTGCTTTCTAACCATTGTAACATTGTATTCAAAATCTCTTAATAGAGTTGGTTTAACAACCATTCAATAAATCCTCTAACAAGGTGATAGTTCAGTTGAATTGTTCTAAAGACCTCTAGCAAGGCCACTCCTAATAGGGTGATTAAATCTTTTAACAGGGTCACACCTAATAGTGTGTTTTTGTAACCTTTAATAGGGTTGGCTCCTAACAAGGCTTACTTCAAAAGAGTGAAAAAGTTACATTGGTGGTTTTTCCCATATTGGGTTTCCATGTTAAATTTGGTGTCTCTTGTGTTCTTAATTGCTAAATTACTTTGTGCATGATATCATATCAGTTCTTAATATTTATCATTTGTTGCATTATCAAGTTTCAACATTTTATTAATCAGATCAAAGGTATATTTAGACATCTTAGGGACTGTAGAAAGTTTTTGTAGTAACTGATTCACCCCCTCCCCCTCTTAGTTACTCTATTCTCATTTTCAACAATTGGTATCAGAGCTTTTGGTGCTTGCAAGAAAAGATTTCAAGGATCTAAGCCTAAGATCAAGATGTCTTACAAAAGAGAAATTTCAAAACTCAACAGAGATAACTTCTCTGCATGGCAAGGATTGATGAGACTTCATCTGGCTACTGTTGGTGATACTGGACTAAAATACCTTGAAGAAAAATATGAAGAACCTCCTGGCACATTGTCTGTCAATGACATTGCTTAAAAGAAGACTCACAACAATATGATGATAGGCATAGCATCCACTCTCAGTTATGAAGAATTTGATGACACTAAGGACTGCACAACTTCCTTTGAGATGTGGAACAAGCTAAAAGAAATCTATGGAGGAGATGATAATGTAAGAAGAGAAAAAGCAGAAAGTCTAAGAGGACAATTTGATCAAATGAGGATGAAAGAGGATGAAAACATTGCAAAATATGTTGAAAGAGTTAAAGAATGTGTGAGTGCAATTAGAGCATCTGGAAGTGATATCAAAGGAGAAATAGTTATAAGAAAAGTTCTTAGAACCTTGCTTCCCGCTTATGCAATCAGAGTTTCTGCAATTCAGGAAAGAAGGTGTGAAGAAAATCATCAGATAAATCTTGAGGCCATAGTTGGAAGACTAACTACATTTGAACTAGATAACTTTGAAAACTATGTTCCAGCCTCCAAAAACATTGAATCGGCATCTACAGCCAAGCTCTCATTCAAAGGGAAAAACAAAAAGGAGAAGGAATCTTAGTCAGAAAGTGAAGATGAATCAAGCCAAAGTTCAGACAGTGATCTCGGAGTGATTGAAGCTCTACTAGCAAGAAAATACTCTAGAAGCAGAGGAAAATACAAAGGTAAAGTTCCTCTAATCTGTTTTTCTTGTGAAGAAATTGGTCATATTGCAGCAAGGTGTCCAAACAAGAAAAACCATGATGAAAGAAAATGAAATGGCAAGAAAGACTTCAAAACATCCAAGAACAAAGGTAAGACATCATGCTTCATGGCTGAAAATTCTAAAGATTCTGATAATAGTGAGGATGAAATTGTTTATATTGTCATTAAAGATGATTCTGACAGTGATGAGGAAGATAAAATGGCACTTGTCTCTCATATAAGTAAGAATGATACATGGATTATAGATAGTGGTTGCTCACATCATATGACTGGTGATAAATCTAAGTTTGATTAGTTTGAAGACTATGATGGTGGTAGTGTAAAGTTTGGTAATAATGAACCTTGTTTCATTAAAGGAAGAGGAAGAATCTATCTAACCAAAGAACTTGCATGTAATAACGCCGATTGGGTTGAAGGTCTTAAACATAATTTTTTAAGCATGGCACAGTTACTCAATACTGGATTCAAGGTGGAATTCATGCATGAAAAAGAAAGACTATTGAATGAGCAAGCAAAGCTGATAGGATCTGGCACCCAAACTAAAGGTAACTTGTTCTATCTAGAACTTGGTGAATGCTCATTTTTATTGCTCAAATTGAAGAAAGTTGCTTATGGCATAAAAGGTTGTGTCATGTCAATTTCGATAACCTGGTAAAAATAAGCATATTCAAGAAAGTAAGAGGCATTCCTAACATTAAGAAACCCGAGGTTGGACTATGCAAGAATTGTTAGATTGGTAAAATGGGAAAGACTAGTTTTAAAAGTAAGAACTATCAGTCTGAGGATATATTAGAAATTATGCATACTAATTTATGTGGACCCATTGGAATAGAAAGCTATACTGGAGAAAAGTTTTTCATTCTTTTTGTTGATGACTACTCAAGAATGATGACTGTCATGTATCTAAGGAATAAATTAGAAGCATTTGAGAAATTCAAATGGTATTTAGCAATAGTAGAAAAAGAAACAGGAAAAAGACTAAAATGCTTATGTTCAGATAGAGGTAGTGAATTCATCTCACATGAATTCAACAACTTCTGCATTGAAAAAGGTATTAAAAGATAGGTCTCAGCACCAAGAACTCCTGAACAAAATGGAATAGCTGAAAGAAGAAACAGATCCATCATGGATTGTGCAAGAACCTTGATGATAGAAAAGAAGATTTCTATCAAATACTGGAAGGAAACCATCACCACTGCAGTTCATACCTTAAACCGAGTACAGTTGAAGAAGGACTCATTCAAAACTCCCTATGAATTATGGTATGGCTACAAACCCAATGTAAGTTATCTAAAAGTATTTGGAAGCAAATTTTATATTTTGAAAGAATCTAGAAAAGGAAAATTTGATGTAAAAGGTGATGAAGGAATATTTTTAGGATATTCTTGCAAAAGCAAAGCATATAGATGTTTAAATCTATCCACTCACAAAGTTATAGAAAGTGCACATGTGAAAGTTGATGAGTTTGTAGACAAATCTGAAAAAGAAAAAAAAAAGGGTACCTGAAGATTACAAAAGATTTGTTTACATTGAACTAGATACTATACCAAGCATATCATTCACTCAAGAATCCTCAACTCTCGAGTCATCAGTAATCGAGTTGCAAAAAGTTCAAACCGAGCTGCAACAACATTCAGACACTACCGAGCAAGTATCTACCGAGTCTGAAGCACTTGAGCCAATTCTTATCGAACCAGAATAGCTTGAACATGAAATTGAAGCACAAGGAGATAGAAATGAAACTCATTTAAGAGGAAAAGAACCTATATTAGCTAAATATGCCAGAAGGCATCATGCACCAGATCAGATCATTGGAGACAAGTCTGAAGGAACTTTGACAAGAAGCAAACTGAAAAATACTTGTTTACTTGCTGATTTTGAACCTAGAAGCATTAAAGATGCATTAACAAATGATAGTTGGATTAAGGAAATGAACGAGGAAATAGAATAGATAGAGAAGAAAAACACATGGACTCTAGTACCCAGGCCTATAAATAAGAATGTAATTGGAACCAAGTGGGTATTCAGAAACAAGTTGACTGAAGATGGTAAAGTATCCAAAAACAAAGCCAGATTGGTATTCAAAGGATACTCTTAAGAAGAAGGCATAGATTATGGAGAAACCTTTGCTCCTGTTGCAAGATTGGAAGGAGTTAGAACCTTACTTGCATATGCTACTCACAAAGGATTCAGAGTTTATCAGATGGATGTCAAGTCAGCATTCCTCAATGGAATATTGGATGAAGAAGTTTACATTGAACAACCTAAAGGCTTTGTTGATCCAAATAAAAGGGACATGGTCTACAAATTACACAAGGCACTGTATGGCCTGAAACAAGCCCCTAGAGCACGGTATAAAAGATTGCATAACTATCTTATTCGGATTGGTTTTCAAAGAACTAATGATAATAGTAGCTTGTATATAAAGGAAGGACCAGATAATAAGATTGTCTTGGCAGAAATATTTGTAGATGATACTGTTTTCACAGCGCATGATGATCTTTGCAAAGAATTTTCAAAAAAAATGAACAAGAAATTTGAAATGTCTATGTTTGGTGAAATAAAATTCTTTGTTGGTCTTCAAATTCAACAAAATAAGAATGGCATCTACATCACTCAATCAAAATACATCAAGAGAGATATTGAAAAAGTTTGGTATGGAGGATAGTAAACCTATTGGAACTCTGAGGTAGATCAAACATTGTATAGATCTATGATTGGAAAATTGCAATACGTAGTTCATACCAGGCTAGATATTGCCCTTGCAGTTGGTATTGTTGCAAGATTTTCAGCAAAGCCCAGAGAAACTCATCTGATGGCAATCAAAAGAATAATGAGATATTTGAAAGGAACTGAAGATTATGGCTTACGGTACAAATTTGGAGGTAATTTGGATTTAAAAGTGTTTACTAATGCTGATTGGGCAGGAAACCTTGATGACAGAAAAAGCATAAGTGGAGGAGCATTCTTTCTTGGAAAAAGATTAGTTTCTTGGACAAGCAAAAAGCAGAATTGTACATCCCAACCTATAGCAGAGGCAGAGTATGTTGCTGCAGCAGTAAACTATTCAAATATTGTTTGGTTTAAGCAGTTATTGCAAGGAATGAAGATGGAATTCAAAGAACCAATTGTCATGTTCTATGACAATACTAGTGCAATCAACATATCTAAGAATCTAGTGATGCATTCCAAGACCAAGCATATTGCAATAAAATATCATTTTGTCAGAGATTTGGTGCAAGACAAGGAGATCAGATTGGAATATGTCCATACAAAAGAACAAATTGCTGACATATTCAGAAAGCCTTTACCTAAGGATGCATTTTTGTATCTTAGAGGTAAGTTAGGGGTCATTCCCCTATCTGAAGTCCACTAGAAATAAGTTCTAGTAATGCATCAATGCATACAAGATTGAAGATCTATCTATTGATGCAGTTTCATCAGAAATTATTGCATATGAATTAGTACTAAAGGTACATTATAAATCACTTAACTTCTATTGTCTTTGGCATGTGTTGTCAAAGAGGGAGAGATTTTACTGTCATATCCTTCTAAAATTTGTGAAGTTTTGAAAAATTTGCCATGAAGTCCCTTAATAGAGGGAGACTATTGAAAGAGGGAGAAGTCTGTTATCTTGTTGAACTTGTTTTCAAAATTTCATTTTTAATATAACATGTTGTGTTGCCATCAATGCCAAAGAGGGAGATTGTTGGATAATGTTGTCCTTGATGTCACACAAATGTCATATCAGTCATTAGTCTCAAGTTCACTGAGCTCAGACAGTCTGCAATGCAATTTACAATACCAACCAAGCTCACTCGATCATCAAAGGAAATGTGGAAGACAGTGTTAACCGAGCTAACTCGATCAACGAAGGAGATGTGAAAAGCCAGTGTTAATCGAGATTCACTTGGTCTCCAAAGGTTAGTTTCCACCGAGCTCACTCGGTCATCAAATGAATTATGAAAAATTCAGTGTTAACCAAGCTTCACTCGATCTCCAAAGGTTAGTTTCCACTGAGCTCACTTGGTCATCAAATGAATTATGAAAAATTCAGGGTTAACCAAGCTTCACTCGGTCTCCAAAGGTTAGTTTCCACCGAGCTCACTTGGTCATCAAATGAATTATGGAAAAGTCAGTGTTAACCAAACTTCACTCGATCTCCAAAGGTTAGTTTCCACCGAGCTCACTCGGTTATCTCAGGAAACTCAGTAATTATCGAGTTCTCCCAACGATTGATGGTTTGTCACAAAGTTCGTTGTATCAACCGAGCTTAGTCGGTTAACACAAGAATTATTTTCTAAACAAAGTTCACCGTGCAGGGTCTACCAGTATAGGAATTTGCTAATTAATTGCTTTTAGCTGAATATTGTAATTGTTTGTTTTAGTCACTAATTTGAGCCGACTAAGATAATCTGAAAGGTATATATGGTCATTCAAGTTATGAATTAAAGTGTGTGATTATGAAAGAAGTTATGAATGTGAATTATAGTATGAAGAGGAGAATGTTGAGAAAAGTCTGATGAAGGATCAGATGTGTTAAAGGAGCTGCAAAGTTGTATTTGATTAGTAAGGATCTAGTCAAGCATAACAGAGATCTGTAATCAACAAAGATAAGTTGCACATTATATCAAGTCATTTCATTGTTGTTTTCTAACCATTGTAACAGTGTATTCAAAATCTCTTAACAGAGTTGGTTTAACAACCATTCAATAAATCCTCTAACAAGGTGACAGTTCAGTTGAATTGTTCTAAAGACCTCTAGCAAGGCCACTCCTAACAGGGTGATTAAATCCTTTAATAGGGTCACACCTAACAGTGTGTTTTTGTAACCTTTAACAGGGTTGGCTCCTAATAGGACTTACTTCAGAAGAGTGAAAAAGTTACATTGGTGGTTTCTCCCATATTGGGTTTCCACATTAAATCTAGTGTCTCTTGTGTTCTTAATTGCTAAATTACTTTGTGCATGATATCATATCAGTTCTTAATATTTATCATTTGCTGCATTATCAAGTTTCAACATTTTATTAATCAGATCAAAGGTATATTCAGACATCTTAGGGACTGTGAAAAGTTTTTGTAGTAACTGATTCACCCCCTCCCCCTCTCAGTTACTCTATTCTCATTTCCAAAAATTTCATACACAATCCTCCATAGACTACAGTAACAAGTAATGAAAAGAGATACATTCCCTATTCCTAAAGTGATTACAGATAGGGAAGTTATATTAGTAAAAGACCTTAACTCTATCCTCCATGGTTATATACCTCATGATAACGTAAAAAAATATGTCCCATAGTTCAAGAAAATTTTCATGAGAAAATCTCCCATGCAAATAGATAGGAGCTTCATTAGATTGAAAAAGATTGTGTAGACTCATCTTATCTGCAACCCTATGTTTCTTCCACCAATGTTTTCCTTCCATAGCTAGACCCATGGCATTAGTGATAAAATATTCTATAAATTCAAAGGAGATCCCATCAAACCTAACCTAATAGTTCATCCAAGAATCCACAAACCTCCATATCACCTTCTCTTCATGGCCTTCAATACTCTCCATAATAGATATTATCCCACCTTCCTTTAAATATGTATATGTTGCCTTTTCATTCCTAACATTCTCTTTGATTCTTGGTGGCTTGATTGTGGCATTGATATTATCCATGGCTTCTTCCTTGCTAAGATCCATAACTAGATTCTCCTCTCCTTATTTCAGCTCCAAAGCCATACCACCCACAAACTATAACAATATCACAGCCAAGCTTTTCCCCACTCGAAAGTTCAACCGGCAACACTGAAGTCCTATAATAGTTTGAATACACTTGTGATTCTCATATAATTCATTAAAATCACATTTATTCTCTTACTTCCAGATCATCACCCATATGTAACCTTTTCTTAAAATCAACCATTGAAAATAGGAAAGTCCAATACTTTGGGACTATAAAAAATTGCCCCAAATCTTGCTTTGGGTCATGGATGTGAACTTCACATGGAGTGTCATAATTCTAACATTTATAACCCATGTAACCCCAACTAAATTAGTAGGTCTCTCCAAGTCCTTAGGTAAAAAGGAAGTTGAATTAAGATTTCCCATTGCCACATGAGCCATTAAAAAGAACATCATTATGAAAAGGACAACACTAACTCATTCAATTAATATTCTCACTATTTCTTGAAAAGGATTCATTTTGGGCAACTAATCAAAATGTCATCAATAGACCATACTTACATTCGAAAACTTGATGACTAATGATTCTAGTTCTATAGCCCACTGAACTTTCTACCACTTGATTTCCCTCCCTATATACATGTTGAATTTTAAATTCTTTAAATCTATTCAAAAGAGTTTTCACATCCCTTATGATTTACATGGCATGCCAACTCAGCCAATTCATGCCTTTAATGACCTAGATAACTAATAAGGAGTCTCTGTTAATTATCAAAATTTGAATTTTGCTATTTTTGGATATCTCAAGACCCTATACAAGAGAAAGTTCTTTCACTCCATTACTTGAGACTTTCTCACAATTCCCTGAATAACCCTTGATGTAAACACCTATTCATTACTAATTAATCCTCTAGCAGTAGTCACTTTTCTCTTTCTTAAGCCATCAAAATTTAGTTTCCACCAATCAAGGGGGTGCCTCCCATTTGGTTTCCTATCTTTTTTGGGTCTTTGACCTGTCGACCTTCTCCACTAATTGTGAGATATCCAATTATTTTTCCAAAAACCTATCTAGGTGTGTGTGTGTGTGTGTGTGTGTGTGTGTGTGTGTGTGTGTGTGTGTGTGTGTGTGTGTGTGTGTGTGTGTGTGTGTGTGTGTGTGTGTGTGTGTGTGTGTGTGTGTATGTGTGTGTGTGTGTGTGTGTGTGTTTGTGTGTGTGTGTGTTTGTGTGTGTGTGTGTGTGTGTGTGTGTGTGTGTGTGTGTGTGTGTGTGTGTGTGTGTGTGTGTGTGTGTGTGTGTGTGTGTGTGTGTGTGTGTGTGTGTGTGTGTGTGTGTGTGTGGGTGTGTGGTGGGGGGGGGGAGGGAAGTAGATGAGGAGGTAGTATCCACTTCCTTATAAGAACCCTCCTTTATTAAGCCTATCAATATTATTTAGGAAACCACGTTAGGAGGAGAGAATTTCTCTCTAAATATATGATTATTCCTCTCATTCAATGTTTTCTAGAAAACATAGGGGTAGATATCTTTCCAGATCAACTTAATAAGGCGGTGACTAGAGGGACTCTTCCATCCTAAGATGAATTGATGGCCATCCCTAATAAACATCTAGGAGATCCATAGCTGATTAAATAATTCCTTCCAAATTTGAGTAGAATAATTGCAATGAATCAACATGTGGGTAATAGTCTCCTCCTCCCTACAACACAGAACACACTAGTTTCCCATTTGTAATCCACACCTTTTGAAGTTGTCAATTGTGAGGATACTATCATACATAACAGACCACCAAAAGAAATTAATTTTGGGAAGCAGGTGAGAGTTCGAAACCATCCTCCACCCTGGGGCTCCAACCTCTCTAATTATTCTATTATAAGCTATCTAAACACTCAATTCCCTCTTTAGTTGCTATCCAATATGACTTTGTCTCTATTTGGGAAGAAGAGAATCCAGGTTTCCCTCATAAGGGACACCAACTCCTCATAGACAACTTTATCTATCAAATTGAGGTTCCTTGTGTTAAAAAATTTCCACTCCTTATTTTAAATATAATTGGCCACCTCGAGAACATTAGCATTCATCCCTTGCTCCTTTAGAGGGGAAAAATTTGTGAACTTCAAAGGGTAATCACCAATCCATCTATCTTCCAAAATATCACCAAATTCCCTCACAATTGTTCCACTTGAATCCTTCTCTTAAGTGTTTTCTAGTTTTAACAATGTTTGTCCATATCTAAGAACATGTAGGAAAATGCTCCATACAAAAGGATTGATTGAAAGACCTCTCTCCAAGATATTGAACTCTCATTATTCTACACCAAACAGTCAAGTCCTAGGCCAATCACCACCCAATCTTCATCACAAGATCCTTATTCAAATCCCCTATTCTTCTTAGATTCAATCCCCCTTGGGACTTAGATCTAAAAAATTTCTTCTAGCTTATAAGACTTAATTTCAATGGGGTAAGGCCATGGTAATGGTTCCCACTTTTTGGCCCAGTTTAACACTAAAATAGATATTTCTCAAAAAGACTTCATTTTCAAGTAAATATTACTAAAAAACCATAAAGAATTTGATGGCTAGTGATATTTGGCATTTTCTATCTATTTTCTATCAATATTTTTAATTATGTTTTAAAATTTCGATTGCTGTCCATTTTTCCATCTCCTTTGAGGAGTGCTTTATATGAAAATTGAGATTTTCAAAGATTGATGGGTGTTTTGATCAATATTTTGAAAAAAAAAATGATAATTACAAAATTATTTCAAGGTTAGAATAGTAACACCAACATCTAGCAAGTTTTGTTGGTTTTGTTCAATTTCAGTTTATTAGCAAAGTCACACTAATGATAATTTACACATAGGCTTTTTTATCAATGTAATTTGATTTGTATTTATAAAAATAGAATTTTTCTTGATTTACTAGAAAGATAACACACGTAGCTTTGATGATCATAATTTTAAAACTTTTTATTCTCTCATTTACTATTTTTCCTGAAGATTTAATTAGAGATTTCTGAAATAATAGAAAACCCTATATAAACTAAAAATAAGACATTACAATAAATACAATATATGACAAAAATATACTCATTTGAAAGCTTATTAAGAGGACAATATTTTTCTATATTTATTTTTTTAATATGGACCTATTTGGCCCTTGTTTGGGTCCTCAGAAGGGCAAAATTTGATAGAAATTTTGAATGATTCTTGAAATTTCCTTTTTAAGAGGCTTTGGATGAAGCCCTCTTTAGGGAAAGCCTATTTTTAGGACTTCGCTTCAAGGGGCTTCATGCAAAGTCACTAAGGTGGTTTCCCAACAATCTTGTAGGGGTTTTGAGTGAAGCCCCCTAAGCTCTATAGTAAAAAGAAAAAAATTAAATGTTTTGAGCGAAGCCCTAAAGGCTTGTACAAAGCCTTGAGGGCTTCAACTGAAGCCCATATGAGTTGGTGGGTTGTATAGGCCTCATATGAAGTTGGAAACTACCTCACTTCACATGAATGCATGTGGATGCTTCATGTCAAATGTAGGCTTTGAATTAAGCCTTTAATAATTTTTAAGACCACTTTTCATCTTATTTTTTCATGATGAAAAGTTGGAACCATTACTATGGCCTGACCTTTTGACTTCTCCTCTGTTCCCAACCTTAAAAAGTTTCACTAATTTTTTTGAGGGTGTCTTTCATATAGCTAGATATTTTAAATAAGAACAAAAAAGTAAATACAGATTCCCTAGAGAGAGGCGGTAATCAATTGAAATTTCCCAGCATTACTCAGAACCTTACCATTCCACCTAGCCAACTTCCTCTACATTCTTTCAACCACAAACACTAAGAGGAAGAACAAGGTAAGTATCTAGGAGACTAGCCACTTGGAAATTCATTTTCTTTGTATTTTATTTATTGCAAAGCCAAGTCAGTATTGAAGAAGTAAAGCTTACTTTTCTAATAATTAGTATGTTGACCCAAAACATAGGCATACCTATTCAACACTTTCTTCTAAACCTTAGCTTCTCTAATGGCTTACAATCTGTAGAGGAAGGTGTCATCAAAAAATTATTATAATACTTCTAGTGGGATATTTGTGGTCAGTTAAAAATATTAAGATGTTATAGTACATGTTACATTACACTTATACTCTTTCTTCAAAGATATTTGCAATAGTCGACTTACATGAAACATCTTCTGATCAATCTTTACCAAACCTCACAAAATGAACATCTATTTTTCCATATATAATATAGCATCTTCCACATGTCTTTGAAATTCCCCTAAGATTTCCTAACCAAATTACATCTTTGTTAAATGATATAATCAATTTACTACTAACCACTTTCTAGAAACTCATTTAAAAGATACCTTTCGAAGACATTGCATAACTCTGTCATATCTTTAGATGTATTTATGCACTCTTAACTATAGTATCCTTAGACATGACTGGATATGTTCCTACCCATACATAATCAAACTCATTGACCATTAACTACACTAAAAATGATTCTTCCTCTATAATTTTAGTAATCTTCACAAAATTTAAGGTATATGTTGACATCAATGACAAAGACTGTCATAAATGCAACACATATGCTTTGAATCATATCTCTAGAAATCCTATGATACTCCCCCATAGAAATAGCACTATCGTTCATGCTAAATAAATGGATACATGATACCCATGAAAACTTCCAACAAGGAAAACAACTTTTCTTTATACTCTCACAAAGAATTTGAAGAGTTTGAGAAATACAAATCCATAAAACTTGAAGAATACCTACATCCAAGAACCTGTCATAGATTTTTTTTTTTTTAAAAAGACAAAGAGAAGTCAAGGGTTTGTCTCTAAAAATATGAAAGAATATATTATCATACGGAATGAATGAATAAAATTTACAATTAATCAATCATTATAGAAGGAGATTGTGAAACCTAAAAGGGAAACCCTAAGAGGTAAATAAAATTTCATAATTAATAATGAATTATTAAATGGGAAGACATTTGCATAAAGGGAAATCTTAAGAAGGAGTAAAACAAATTTAATGAATTAAATTAAATTAACCCTTTACTCTAACACCCCTTAAGATGGGGAATAATGCAGATAAAAAAAATGCATGAAAAAGAAAGAAAAATACAATGCTAAAAGAAAACTTGGGTCTTGGAAACAAGCCTAATGAGGTACCCAATCACAATCAAATCTCTATGAAACAAAGAAATAAGAAAAAATACATGAGAAAAAACCTACTCCAAAAAGGGATAGAAAGAAAAAGTACAAATGATATGCCTCAAGCTCGACTCTCTCAAAATCATAAGTACAAAGAAACCCCCATGATAGAGGATCAAGACTCCATAGTCCCCTAGAATGGTAGAACTCTTGTGTTGATGAAACCTATTTGGCATAGCCATCTAACTTCTTCTCATAGAAATGTGACTCATCCTAATTGGGATTATTAATCTAGCTTTGGTTTATCCCCCTTAGGAGGAGGTGGGATTTATGAGATGTGAGGGCTAGAATCAATATAAGACTCTGTAGGATGTAATTTCTATTTCTTCTCCTTCTTTCTAGAAGATTTCTAAGCTACCAATGCATAAGTCTGTGAGCTTGTGAGAGAATCCAACTGAGAGAGCTTAGCTTTCTCTTGAGTCAAACAATCACAAAAAACTTCAAAGGATGGCATGGCAAATATAGTACCCAAAGTATCCATGGTAGAATGGAAGGTAGAAGCAAAAATCTAAAAGTTTCCACAAAGCTTAGAAAGTAACAAGTAAATGCACGTAGTTCTAGTCTTGGTTTTCCAACAACCCTACATTAAGATCTATGGTTTTTGAACTTCATCAAGAAGTCCTCAATAGAAGGAAAAGAATCTAGTACAAGAGAGGTAGGATCTACCTCAATCTGAACTTCCCTGAACTCATTCAATGTACCAAACAAGCTATTAAGCTTGGTCCACATAGTTAGAGGGGTATTCCACCTATTAGGATGAAACTGTAGACTATCAGATACTTGTAAAAAAATCAATCCCATTACCTCATCCATCTTGTTCCTATGCTACATGACCTTAAAAGGCCTCTACAAAACTAATTGCACTATGTCCGAAATAATACTGGAACCCTTTTGATGGAGAAGCCGTGTCATCAGGGACTTCCATGTGTGGCGATAGTTATGAGGGCTCCAAATTTCTAGTAAAGAAGAGGTCTTGGTCATTGTTTTAGAAGATGTTGGATTGTTTTGTTAAAAAATTCTTGTGGACTGATGCAAATAACAGAAATAATAATACAAAATATCACCCAACCCACAATGCAAAAAATTGAACCCCAACTGCTACAAGGAACATGTATACAAGAAAAGAGAAAAATATTCAATTTGAGAATCACATGTACCTTTAATAAATATTGATGAAAATAAAAGAGAATTTGGATAGTGCTCAAGAAAATGATAGGGGTTCTAGAAAGAAAATTAGAATTTCCAAACCCCATAGAAAATTAAATTGGAGCTAAAGAGTAAGCCCTCGACTTCCCATGTGACTGCAGACTAGGTGGGTTAGGCAATCAAGATTAGGAGGTGGTGAGCTAGCAGCTTAGTCAATAGAGGTAGTGGCTTGGTTGAGCAATAATTTTTGGTTTCAGGGGAGAAAGTGGTGATCAAGCTCCAGTGGTGTGAAGGTTGCACAAGGGAGCACATGTGACACTATGGTGGCCTCTCTACCCACAATGGTGGGAGGTGGGTGGTGCATTGTTTCTTTACACTGCATGTGTTTCTAATAATGTGCTTGTTTATTTTTAAAACTTTTTTTTATAAATCACATTGAAACGCATGCCAAGGGTCATATGAAATTGGTAAGAAAAAATGTTTTGGCCTCAGTTTTTCCCAGTATCCAAAATCTACAAATTTTATATGAAAATAGGGGTTTTGACATTCTTTGAATCCAGCCATGATGTTTGGTTAGATCAAAAAGCCCAATTTTTAGAGCACCCAATATTTGCACAAAAATACTAAAAAGTAGAGAGATTTAATCAAACAAATCATTGTTTTTACTTTCTTCAAAATCAGAACAAGCTACAATAGATCTGACTCTGATACGATGAAGGATTTCAGCAATACAAGTCCACAAAACCTAAAGAACACTTGCATGCAAGAACCTGTCGTATAGAATAAAAGATAAAGTGAGGGAAATGGTTTGGCTTTAAAAATATGGAAGAACATATTATTAGACTAAAGAAATAAATAAAATTTACAATTGATCAATCCTTATAGAAGGAGATCGTAAAACCTAAAAGGGAAACCCTAATAGGTAAATGACATTTAATAATTAATATTTAATTATAAAATGGGAATGCATGTGCATAAAGGGAAATCTTAAGAAATGATTACAGGTAATTAAATAAATGAAATTACTCTTATCAGGTCATCTTATTAAAGATTTTCCAATGTACATTTATCTACATAGGATAATGGTAAGGAAAAAAAACCTTCATTAACATTGTTACAAATATTACATTGAGGTTCTCATATATTAAAATATCTTTATTCCATTTTATAGCGATAACTAATAAATTTCCTCAACCTAGTCAGCTCCCAATTAAATATACTACATATTTCACAACAATAACCTTTCCAAAATAATCCTCAAGCTTGCTATCATGAACATGTATTCTACCATGATCTAAAATCATTGATATTAATTTCATCTCACCCATAGGATACAACAAATATGCTACCAATTATCTCTAATATTATTTCCTATACACTAGTCTATTACTAATGTTCACCAAATGAACTCCAACAAGTATCAAAACTCAACATAAGATATACTCAACAAAAATATGATATCTATACTCATCCTTGCACACAATTCTAGGCTTGAGATAAGCTATTACATGTCAAATTTATTGTTCTAATTATCACCTTGTGATATACATAATCTCTATCTATCATAAACACATAAACATATGTTGTCATCAATGACAAAATGTGTCATCAATACAACACATAAACAATAAATTTAAATGTGAACCAAAACTCTATTTCTAATAATCTTCTCCTTTGATATCTATGGAAATATATGATAAAAAAATATTAATACAAAAGTAATTGTAATGTATTTTTTGAATATCCTCAACATATACAACCTTTATTACTATTAGTGCTCCTCTTTTGTATCTCTCCCCTATTAGGTTTTTGTGATTCATCTTCTCCTCCTTTGGTTCTTTGGTTTTACATTGAATTTCTTCCCCTTTAACATCAATGGAAAAAATTCCAATATGTGAAATATCAACTCTCAATTTGAAAACCTTCCCCTTTGATGAACATCTCGGTGAAACTACCTACATTAGATTAAGCCAATCTAAAACCAAAAATATCTCAATTTTTAACAAACACTGTTATGCCAAAAATATTACACAAGAGCTCTATGAATATCTCTTCTCCCTATGGCTACTCTCCCTTAGCTAGAGTAGTACCAAGAATCACATGAAAATCAATGATCAATACTCCAAATATACTAAAATTATGCAAATATGCACCAATTAGATGAGGAGATTCAATCTTGTGACCAAGCTCTAATACCACTTGCTACAAAATAGTTTTGTTGTTGCACCAATAGACCAAAATTTCAATGTATAATACAACCACTAGACTTATATAATACAAGAGGGGGTTAAGCCATGTCAAAATCCTAAAGAGCAACATGAGTGGTTAGCCCAATAGTTCCCTATGCATTTATAGCGGTGTTCTATACAGTTAAGTTCCATATATAGTGCCAACAACACAATCATCCTCATATAAAGATGATGATCCAAGTCTTTTTCAATGTAAATTTTTACCTTTTGCCTCCATAAATTTATTTGAACATTGGTGGTGGGGATGAACTTCTCCCATAGGTTGGATCTTTGGGACTGTAAGGAGGTAAAATAGAAGACATTAACTCTGGCACTAGGATGTCAACAAGGGGAAACACCTTAAGAACCCCTCTCACATAGTAGTTGGGGTGTGTAGTAGAATCCACAATTACATTGTCTTATTTTATTACTTTGTAAAATACCCAAACTCTAGTAAAAACTATATCCACTTAACCTCCTCCTAAATATCCAAGAACTCCCTATTTCGATTCTTTTGTTTGTACTCCTCTTGTATGCCCATGAACTCTAAAGACATCATCTTGCTATAGATGTGCCCTTCCTCCATGCTATCTAAAGGGTTCAAACCCTTGATTTTTAAAACTAAAGAATCTTTAAAATCAAAACATTTATTATCTTGTTATGTTTCTCATTATTCTTTAGTTTAAACTAGTATATTATTTAATTTCCCATTCTCTTCTAGTGTCATATTTACATCAAGATTTTGAACACATTATTGTGATAGTGACAAAGAATAAGTCTACATGGAATGAATAATTTCCATTTCACTACAACTCTCTATTACACACAAACTATGCACTTTTCTCCCTGAGTAATCACCAAAGCCCCCTTCTTAACCTTCTATTTATCTTATTCCAACTTAATTTCACACCCTTGAGTACCAAGTTTCTCATCTAAAATCAATCTATTTTTGAGCTAGGGAACACATATATAACTTCTTTTAAAGAAAACTATTACCATTCTTTAATTTTAATATTTAGTGCATCTTCTATATACCCAAAACATAGCATAATTCTTTATTACCCAAAACTAGCTTACTAAAGTCGCCAATTTGTAAGCTTTCAAACTACTCCTTATGTGGAGTCACATGAAATGATGCTCTTAAACGAAGTACCCAAACATGATTAGTAGTTTCTTTAGTAGTTAGGATAAGAACACTTGCATCCTCTTGGCATGCTACATTGGCTTTCTCTTCTTCTTTTTTTCCAATACCTTCCTATTTATATGTCCAACACTTCTTTTTGATATGGCTCGGATTGCCATAAAACCAACATCTAGTCTCTCTACTTCTAGAGTTTGGACTTGCTTGCAATTTATCACAATCACTTGCATTCTTTACTCTTTATCTTGATCTGGCTATGTCATTTGCAATAAAAGCATTACCTATTGGTGTCTCACCCTCACTTGCACATTTTTTCACTTAGAACTACACCACCATCATTGAATTTGAAGGTATTTAAACCAGAAATAGAATTACCTTATGCCATAACTGCATTATTCCAACTTTATGGCAAAGTGGATAGGATTAAAAAAGTCCTAACTTCCTCATCAAAGGTAATATTTACTTTAGCTATTTGATTGGTTACAATAGTAAAATTATATAATTATTTTGCTACATATTTAACTGCAACTATTTTCATGTTAACCAACCACTTCAAAATAAACACTTTATTCACTACTATAATTTTTCATACAATTTATCCAATATAGTCATCAATTCAAAAAAAAAAATTCTTTAGATATGAAATTCTATAGATTGAAACAACCCCAATTGAATTGCTCCTAGTGTTTTCCTATCTAAAATATCTCAGTCTTTATATTGGTGGCCATAGATCTTTTTGGCATAATGAACCTCCGTCTACATTTTCCATAATGCATAATTTCTCTTATTGAAATTTTAAACCTTTATTTCTTTAAGTGTCATTGGCCCCACTTAGCCTTGAATAGTCCATCTGAAGCATAATCAAGCACAATATGTTCTGACATCATGTCACAACCCATTTTCTATTTAACTAAATATTTTAGTCATTTTCTTGTCACATGGATATTATAAAATTTATTTTATGTTTAAAAAAAGAAGAGAGAAGATGGTTATTTTGTTTTTCCTCATGGGACAAATGGATTTGGTTAGTTATGAAGACCATATGTTATAACTGTCATAAAGTTGCTGCACAGTTCTAGCAATATATAGCTATTTTCTTTTGCCTTATTACCACTTTCATATTCCTTAATAATCTTTTCCTTTCTTCACTTTATAGTTTTTAGAAACCCAAACATAGCTACATATATTTCTCATGCCTAAAATAGAATAGAGACAATTTATTGTAACCTTAAATTCCCTGAAACCCTTTTTAGTAAGCTTAGGAATGAGGCATTCTAGTAACCCAATTTACAAAGCACAATCATATATTTGGAATTAGTATTTGTATTTGTATTGCTATTGGCTCAATAATGGTGGGATCTATCATGATCAACATACTATATTTGGGGGCCAACATTTGTTAGAAGAAGTTGTCCATGGTCTCTTTCGGGGGAAACAAAATTCTGAATGCGAGAAGTAGGCAACACCATGGAGGAGGAAAGTAGACTTGGATGACTGAACAAGGTAGACATTGGAACAAGAGCACATAAAGGGTATTGGGATAACAAGAAAATACACTAGGTTTCTTTTCATAAATAACTTGTTGCTAATTATCTGAATCCACAAATGAAAGATTAGGAACTACATAGACAATATTAGATTGTTCCCTATTGCCTTGAACTGCATGATTATTAGGAACTTTATCATTGATTTTTATTTTCCATTGTGACTTCAGAATTGTAGAAATGACCTATAGATTGAGATTGCATTGAATAATTTAACAAATGAATACATTCTCATTGGAAAATATGAACCATTGCATGCAGTCTTGTTAAAAACTTCTTACTAGCATGGTTTGTTGCATTGAGAAGGGAAATTCATACATTTAGTTCAAAATCAAGAACATTGGTACGGTGGGCAATACGTCTGTCCTAGTTGAGTATTTTTAATCACAAATTACCCTCAAGAGTTTCTTGCAAAGATTGTATTGTTTGATCAAATCGGTCCTTCCCTCTTTTCTCTCTCTATGTTTTTAAAGCAATTTTACTCCGAAGAAGTTAATCCTTGCAATCCACACAACTGGCATTGTTAGATTCTTTCCTTCCACAAAATTATTACATTCTAATTGAAATTTTTAGCATCATTATGAATGTTCCTTGTGAAAACAAAACTTAATGAGTTGCTTACTCATTTTAATTGACCACCGATTGGTCTGGAACACAAACCAATGCTTAGGTCCAAATTCTACCTTATATATTTGTAATGAGCATCATAAACCTAATAATTTTTGTTTATATACATATAAAATATGAATAATCAAGTTGACATGATTACCAATGAGAATTATAGTGAGATGGTTCTGCATTGCATGGCCAACACCATAACTGGCAATGGTTAAATTTTTTTTTTAATCCATTGTGAAAATATACATACTTAACTCCTTCCATCAAACAACATTGAGACATAATGCTATTTAGAACAATTCAATTAAAGAAGATGTTACAACAGAATCAGTTAAGAAGTTCTTAATCATATGTCTAGTTAAGATGTTGCTTAACTCCTTTAATTAGATTCTTAAGCTTGGTTAACATTAAATTATCTTCATAACATTAAAACTGATACCAGACTTAAAGGCATATATTTGAATGTATGCATTGAGTTATGCAATAATTGGTTTCTCTCTCAGCATTATGAATTATTGAAACCTAGAAAACTAATGTTTTATCAACACCTCTGATAACCTTATTGAATTTTGATTGTACTCTTTGGTGGTTTTGGCTAAGTATGTAAGCCTTTTGTTCACTTGAGCGGGCTGGTAAATATAGTTTGGGCACTTAGGAGTTCCCTTGTAAAATAATATTTACATGGCCATCCTTTTATATATGATTTGGAGGTTAGTTTTATTCAAAATTTAATTTACCATGAATTTATTAACTATTATAAGAAATGGGTAACTCATGGAAGGTTGTTGACCTATAAATTATCATGCTACATAGATGTGGTCATTTCAGGATGCATATGTGACATTTTTAGACAAAGGCATTCTTGCATATTTCTTTGCTTCCTACATTATATATAGAATGTATAAGCTGTGGAAGAGAATATGATCTCTTGATAAATGAAAAGTAATGGTGTCATTCTTGTTACTTAATAAACATCTTGTGTAATTATGTTTTATGAGAGGAATTCAAGATAGGATAACATACTAGGAATATTTATTGATGGAGAAAGAGTTTCATTGTTAGCTATGTGATTGGCTTAATATATGTGTATTTATAACATGTGTCAATAGAGAATTGATGGTAGTACTTGTATTCCGTTTTGGAGGTTGATTAAATTTCTTGCTAGAGATGAGCTAAGATGTTGTAATTAATTGATCCATGATTAATAGACTTATGGTTTTATCCTTGTATGTGGATGGGTATATGGAACTTAATGATCAATAAAACTTTTTATATTTTAATTAATATAAATGATGGAGAAGGGACTGTAAAACTGAAGTGATAACTAAGAAAATGTTGTTTTGTTATCTGGTTGACTAATTAGTGTTCTTCACATGATTTGTGTAGCACAATTCCATTACTCTTCTAAGTTTTACTCATTTAGACTATCTTGTTGTCAGGCTAGGTATCTTTCATGTCAAGAAATATTTTAGGGAAACTTAACTATTGGAGATCATTTTAACTTGGTCATCATGATTAGACTATCTTGTATTGGCAATTTGGTACCGAAATTTTGGTTTCCTTTAAACTTGAGCATATATGTATATGTGTCATTCATGTTAAAGTTAATGATAGTAAATTAACTTCTATTGATTGGTCATTATTGCTAAAACTTTGACTCACATTGATTTTTCTGAGGTGGCATTGGTTTTGTAGGGGTGCTAATCTTTACATATGAATGTTCCTTGTGAAAAGAAAACTTGATGAGTTGCTCACTCATTTTAATTGACCACTGATTGGTCTAGAATGCAAACTGATGCTTACCAAAATGATGAATCCAATGCGTATAGATTAAAGCTCTAAAAATTCTACCTTCTATATTTCAGTGAGCATTATGGACTTATTTTTAAAAAATTATATACATATACAATATGAATAATCGAGTTGATATGATTATCAATGTGAATTATACTAAGATAGTTCTCCATTGCATGGCCAACGCCATAACTTGCAATGATTAAATATATTTTTAAAATATTTTGTGAAATTGCACATACTTAACTCCTTCCACCAAACAACATTGAGACATGAATGTTATTTAGAACAATTCAGTTAAATAAGATGTTAAAAGGGAATTAGTTAAGAGGTTCTTTATCATATGTCTAGTTAAGATGTTTCATAACTCCTTTAATTAGATGCTTAATCTCGGTTAACATTAAATTATCTTCAAGATGTTAAAACCAATACCAGACTTAAAGGCATAGATTTGAATGTATGTATTCAGCTATGCAATAATTCATTGCTCTTTCATAATTATAAATTATTGAAGCCTAGAAAACTAATGTTTTCTCAACATCTCCAATAACCTTATTGAATTTTGATCATACTCCTTGGTGGTTTTGGCTGAGTATGTAAGCCTTTTGTTCACTTGAGTTGGCTACTAAATATAGTTTGGGCACTTAGGAGCTCTCTTGTAAAATAATATTTACATGGTCATCCTTTCATATATGATCTAGAGGTTAGTTTTATTCAATGTTTAATTTACCATGAATTTATTAACTATGTTTAAAAATTGGTAACTCATGCAAGGTTGTTGACCTTTAAATTATCATGTTACATAGATGTGGACATTTCAAGATGCATATGTGACATTTTTAGACAAAGGCATTATTGTATCTTTCCTTGCTTCCTACATTATATATAGAATCTATAAGTTGTGGAAGATAATATGATCTCTTGATGAATGGATGGTAATGGTGTCATTCTTGTTACTTAATAAATATCTTGTATAATTATGTTTTATGAGAGGAATTCAAGATAGGATAACATACTAGGAATATTTATTGATGGAGAAAGAGTTTCATTGTTAGCTATGTGATTGGCTTAGTATATGTGTATTTATAACATGTGTCAATAGAGAATTGATGGTAGTACTTGTATTCCTTTTTGGAGGTTGGATTAAATTTCTTGTCAGAAATGAGCTAAGATGTTGTAATTAATTGATCCATGATTAATGGATTTTATGATTTTATCCTTGTATATGGATGAGTATATGGAACTCAATGATGGATAAACCTTGTTATGTTTTAATTATTATAAATGATGGAGAAGGGACTATAAAATTGAAGTGATAACTAAGAAAATGTTGTTTTTTATCTAGTTGACTGACTAATGTTCTTGATATTATTTGTGTAGCACGATTCCATTACTCCTCCAAGTTTTACTTGTTTAAACTATCTCATTGCTAAGCTGGGTATCTTTCATGTTAGGAGAGATTCTAGAGAAGATTGACAGCTTCATGGTAGGGTGGTAAAGCACTCTTGCAATATTCTCACCCTTGTGTTCTTAGATAGGTTCCAGAGCCCATTTCAACTTGGTTGTCATGGTTAGACCACCTAGTATTTGGTATCTAGTATTAGTAATATGGTAACAAATTTATGATTTTTTAAAAATTTTAGCATATATGTATATGTATCATTTTTGTTAATGTTAATGATAGTTAATCAACTAATGTTGACTAGTCAATATTCAAAAGACTTTGACTCTCATTGTACTTTCTGAATTTTATGGAGATGGCTGATGTGGCATTGGTTTTTCAGGGGCAATCCTTACATATGGTATCAAAGCTCTTTGTTTCACACTTGGGCATTGAGTTCACTATGCTAGACACACAACTATAAGTCAACTAGATTACTTTATGTTGTATGAGATGATGACATGAGTTGCATATTGCATCTCTTAGCTATGATTACTTTTGACATAGAAGGATATGATGTTCCTTATGCATGTCATGATTGTGAGATAAAAATTGCATTCCTTTGAAAATTGTCAAAATGGAAAGTTTATGGAATGACTAGTAAATTGTGTACCTCATATGTTTATGATTATATTTACTTTAACCAATGTGATGGTATAATATGTGTATTAGAGTATTAAATTTGAACTATTGAGATAGTCAAAGGATGGTTGACTTTTGCAATAGGTTATGAGAGCCTACCAAATGAAGATTTGGCTTGTGATAGCAATGAAACATGTCTTTTTATTATGTAAATGACATATGATGCACATGTGGTACACGAATTTATTTCTATTTTATGCCTGATTCATGAGGTTCATTGATTAACCTAATATAATAAGTAGGAAGAACATGGATTCATTTGCAAAAGTATTGCATGTTCCATTATGCATTTAGAAATGTGTGATTATCAAGATAAATTGCATGTGATGCATGAGAAGTTTGGCTATGTTCTTAGTGACCTTTAGACACAAGGTGTCATTAAACATCTATTCCCTCTTGGTGACTAGTGAGAGTTATCATGCTTTAAGTGAATTGGGTTTTCATTTTATTATGTTTGGTTTCATAAACTTGATGTGATGAAGGACTAGCTTGAAATTTTATGTTCTTTATGACCACCGAGCCACCAATTTCTTATGTGACCTATTTACTGTGACTCTTGTTCACTTTTATTTTAGTTTTGTACCTCCTTTTTGGATGTTAACTTGAGAATTATGAATCTTGTTTTCAAGATTTCTTTGATCTTGAGGTGGCCAGGATGTTTGTGTGTATTTTTTATGATGCTAGTCCTATGATTTGGAAGTGATGTCATCTATGATGTTCATTGTGGAGCATTGATAGGATGTATAAGGGAGTAGATTGTGAAGAACATGTCATTTTTCCTTTGCATTTATTTTATGTTATTTTTATTATTTTGGAAGGCTTACACTTTTGGTGTGGGTGCCAAATGTAGATGAACAGGGAAAGGTAGAAGTGTTGCTTTCATTTTCCACTCTACCTGCTAGTGTAATATTGGCACTACAAAAATGTTGTGTATTTTCCTTCATGACTAAGTGTAATGCAATAATTATGGGAAAAATAGATGGATACTTCACATTTAGTTTCTTTATCTACTAGTTTTGTAGAATGGATACATGTTGTTCTTGTTTCTTCTACCATTAAATCTAGCTTTATAAAGTGCTTGGCCAAGCTATTTGTTTTCCAGATAATGAATATATGTATATGGTTATGCTTATTTGGTTTTACTACATATGTGTAGATGTGTAGTTTATTTTTATTCCCTGCTACATTCTGTGATTAGGCTACTAGGCACATGGATGCAATGTAGTGTGTTTCACGGTTGCACTAGATCCATCTGATCCATCTTGTTTTGGAATGCTAGGCTTCTCGTGCCAAGGTTAGAGAATTCTTCATGTTAGGAAGAATCCTGGGGAAGTATTCACTAAGTGGTTGGGCAGGAAACTACCTCAAACCATATTTTATGTGATGATTTAATGGCATGAAGTTCATACATCACAACATGTTCTTATATGTTAGTTAAGCACACTATGGTGACACGATGGGCTTGAGGGCCTAATGTCACTAAATTGATAAAAATTGGATTTACTGATCTTGCAGGTGATTGATGAGCATACCTAGATGATTTACTTAATGGTGTTGATCATATGGTAGAGGACATTACACTTGTATGGTGTGCTTATTGTTCCATGTTTGACATGTAGGTTGCCATTTTCTATGATGCCCATTGAGGTATGATGCTTTAAAATGTATTTCATGTATTTATTAAATCATACATTTGATGGATGGATGACGTTTAGGTCAGCATCCTTGGGTAATGTAATGTGTTACATTCTTAAATGAATAATTATTTGATAACTTGTGAACATGGTGAATGAAATAGATGTTGACTATTGAAACTAGCATTTTTCTTTTTTATGACATGTTGTGTTCAACAATTTGGTCAATAATTGGTTATGAAATGTAACTTTATTTGCATCTATCATTTCAACATGTAAGTTGGAAACTAGATGTAATCGCATAGTTAATTGGAGAATATTGCTTCTACTTGTTGAATAAAACTGTGTAGTCAATTTCGGACTAACTTGATTTGACTTTTGACCTATGTGGTAAATGTATCAAAATGTGGTCTTCCTATGGAAATGCAAAATGGGTATTGTATAGCTCCTTCTTTTATCTATTTTTGATAATATTTTTGAAATGGTGTTATGTATATGTGATGATCCACCATGCATGTAACTTCTACTTATAGAAAGTTGGTGACTCATTTTATTTAGTCAACTTGGTCAATGAATGACAATCAATGATTTGGTCATCTTGAGTTATCTGTTTGACTCCTAGTCAATATGGTGTTTGACATAGACTTAGCTATCATGCACCCAACTTAGACCCTTTGGTCAACATTTGTGTTGGGATTTGGTAAAATTATCTATTGATGTAGAACTTGGGTCAATATTGTTACTTGACACATTTGATTGTATGACTTTCTATCATTGATCTTTCTATTGGTTAAATTTATGGAGCTATATGATGTAATTATGTGGTATGTTGATTTCAACAAGCATTTAGATGCATAATGATGATTACATATTAATTATTACATTGATGATGTTATATGTGCATGTCGTTATATTTCATGATGAATCAAATGATGATGAATTAGATGTAATGGGACTGCATTACTTGATTATGTTTCATGGACACTGACCTATTGATGTGGATGAGTACTCACTTAGCGAGAACCACATATTAGATGGTACATATGGTATGTATGGTTGATTATTTATGTAACTCATGCTCAAGATGTGATTAAAAGATGAGTAAGAAGTTGTAAGTTTAAAGGAAAAATATTGACTTCTAATATTTGAACTGATCTCCTTGAGATATTGATATTGTGAATGAACTAAAATCATTATGAGATTTTGTGTGCATAAGTATGGCAAGAAGCAGATATGAAGTACCTACTAGTGGGGTCAAATCCATGTGTCCCAATTTATGATAAGTAAACACAGGTATGTGTGTGATATCATAAAATTTTAAGGTAATATGTCACTTGAATTTTGATAATTATAGAAATAAAGAAGTATTTGAGTAGATGTTTCATTTGATATTTGATTTGGTTTATGATATATGATGGACTGACATTTGGTGTTTTTCGTATAATGCAATAGAGGGAACAACACATTATAAGAAAGGTAGAATATTGTCAAAGAGAGGTAGCCTAACCTTATAAAACTATAGAATGGTAATGGAATCCACACACACACATGGAAAATGTTGTGAACATTAATATTTATACTTGTGCTTATATAACATTTGTGTTCGTTACTTTAAATATGCACTTATATTGTCTTCAAAGATTATTTCCATGAGACTGTACATAGATAAATTATCGAAATGCATTCAAATGAAATGTAGATTTCATCTAAGGAAAATAAATATTTACTTTAATACAGTAATTGAAAATCTATATTTTTCTATAGAACCAAATGCAGATGCATGTGCGATTGAGTAAATGGAAGTTAGAAATTGATCTTGTAGATTAATTTTCTTGTACATATAATTGGGTATGATTTTGAATTCTTACATATATATCTGCATCGAGACGATGCATTCTCTAAGTGGGCAAGGATGTCACAACCCATTTTTTGTTTCACTGAATATTTTAGTCATTTTCTTCCCACATAGATATTATAAAATTTATTTTATTTTATTCTTCTAAAAAGAGAGAAGATGGTTATTTTGTTTTGCCTCATGGGACAAATAGATTGGGTCAGTTATGAAGACCATAAATTATAACTTTCATAAAGCTGCAATGCGGTTCAAGAAATATACATCTTTTTTCTTTTGGATTATTACCACTTTCATATTCCTTAATAATCTTCACCTCTCTTCACTTTATAGGTTTTAGAAACCCTAACATAGCTATGTATATTTCTCATGCCTGAAATAGAATAGAGACCAATTCATGTAACCTTAAATTCCCTGAAACCCTTTTTAGTAAGCTTAGGTATGAGGCATTCTAGTAACCCGATTTCCAAAACACAATGGTATTTTTGTTATTAGTATTAGTATTTGTATTGGTATTTGCTCAATAATGGTGGGATTTGTTGTGATCAACATATTATATTTGGGGGCCAAAGTTTGTTAGAAGAAATTCTCCAAGGTCTCTTTCAAGGGAAATAGAATTCTGAATGCAAGAAGTAGGCAGCACCATGGAGGAGGAAAGAAAACTTGGATGACTAAATAGGGCAGAGATTAGAATGAGAGCACAAGAAGAGTATTGGGATAACAAGTGAATACACCATGTTCCTTTTCTTAAATAACTTGTTGCTATTTATTTGAATCCACAAATGAATGATTAGGAACTGCATAGACAATATTAGATTGTTCCCTATTGCCTTGAATTGCATGATTATTAGGAACTTGTTCATTGATTTTTATTTTCCATTGTCACTTCAAAACTATAGAAATGCCCTATAGATTGAGATTGAATTGAATACTTTAACAAATGAATACATTCTCATTGGAAAATATGAACCATTGCATGCAGTTTTGTTAAAAACTTCTTGCCAATATGATTTATTGCATTGAGAAGGGAAATTTATACATTTAGTTCAAAATCAAGAACATTGGTATGGTGGGTAATACATCTGTCCTAGTTGAGGATTTTTAATCACAAATTACCCTCAAGGGTTTCTTGCAAAGATTGTATTGTTTGATCAAATCGGTTCTTGCCTCTTTTCTCTCTCTATGTTTTTAAAGCAATTTTACTTCGAAGAAGTTAATCCTTGCAATCCACACAACTGGCATGGTTTGATTCTTTCCTTCGACAAAATTTTTGCATTCTAATTGAAATTTTTGGCATCATTGTGAATGTTCCTTGTGAAAAGAAAAGTTAATGAGTTGCTCACTCATTTTAATTAACGACCAATTGGTCTCTAACACAAACCAATGCTTACCCAAATGATGAATCCAATGCCTATAGATGAAAGCTCTAAAAATTCCGTGTTCTATATTTGCAGTGAGCATCATGAACTTAATCATTTTTGTTTATATACATATACAATATCAATAATTGGGTTGACATGATTACCAATGTTAATTAGTTTGAGACGGTTCTCCTTTGCATGGCCAACACCATAACCTACAAAGATTAATTTTTTTTTTTTAATCTATTGTGAAACTGCACATACTTAACTCCTTCCACCAAACAACATTGAGACATGATGTTATTTAGAACAATTCAATTAAATAAGATGTTACAAGGGAATTGGTTAAGAAGTTCTTTATCATATGTCTAGTTAAGATGTTGCTTAACCCCTTTAATTAGATGCTTAAGCTTGGTTAACATTAAATTATCTTTAAGATGTTAAAATTGATACAAGACTTAAAGGTGTAGATTTGAATGTACCCATTGAGCTATGCAATAACTGGTCGCTCTCTCAGCACTATGAATTATTGAAACCTAGAAAACTAATGTTTTATCAACACCTCTGATAACCTTATTGAATTTTGATCACACTTTTTGATAGTTTTGGCTAAGTATGTAAGCGTTTTGTTTACTTGAGTTGGCTGCTAAATATAGTTTGGGCACTTAGGAGTTTCCTTGTAAAATAATATTTACATGGCCATCCTTTTGTATATGATCTAGAGGTTAGTTTTATTCAACATTTAATTTACCATGACTTTATTAACTATGTTAAGAAACTAGTAACTCATGCAAGGTTGTTGACCTTTAAATTATCATTTTGCATAGATGTGGTCATTTCAAGATGCATATGTGACATTTTTTAGACAAAGGCATTCTTGCATCTTTCCTTGCTTCCTACATTATATATAGAGTCTATAAGTTGTGGAGGAGAATATGATCTCTTGATGAATGGAAAGTAATGGTGTCATTCTTGTTACTTAATAAACATCTTGTGTAATTATGTTTTATGAGAGGAATTCAAGAAAGGATAACATACTAGGAATATTTACTGATGGAGAAAAAGTTTCATTGTTAGCTATGTGATTGGCTTAATATATGTGTATTTATAACATGTGTCAATAGAAAATTGATGGTAGTACTTGTATTCCTTTTTGGAGGCTGCTTTAAATTTCTTGCTAGAGATGAGCTAAGATGTTGTAATTAATTGATCCATGATTAATGGATTTTATGATTTTATTGTTGTATGTGGATGGGTATATGGAACTCAATGATGGATAAACCTTGTTATGTTTTAATTACTATAAATGATAGAGAAGGGACTGCGAAACTGAAGTGATAACTAAGAAAATGTTATTTTGTTATCCAGTTGATTGATTAATGTTCTTGACATTATTTGTGTAGCATGATTCCATTACACCTCTAAGTTTTACTTGTTTAGACTATCTCCTTGTTGGGCTGGGTATCTTTCATGTCAAGAAAGATTTCGGGGAAGCTTAACAACTTCATGGTAAAGTAGTAAAGGACTCTTACAATATTCTTGCCCTTGTGTTCTTAAACAGGTTTTAGAGCTCATTTCAACTTGGTCGTCATGGTTAGACCACCTGGTATATGGTATCTGGTATTAATAATCTACTAAACAAATTTACAATTTCTTTTAAATTTGAGCATATATGTATATGTATCATTTTTGTTAATGTTAATGATAGTTAATCAACTAATGTTGACTGGTCAATATTCAAATGACATTGACTCTCATTGAACTTTCTGCATTTTATAGAGATGGTTGATGTGGCATTGATTTTGGGCAGTCCTTACACATCAATCATTAAAATATCAAAACATCAAATTACAATTGAAATTCAGAAGAAGAAAACAGATATTCTCCACTCTCAAAGTGGACAATCACATACAATGCAATAACAACGTCCTTTTATAAAAGAACATTACGAATATTATGAATATGAACAATCAAAAGGTTTGGAGGGAAAACATGACTTTTTGAGTGTCATATCTTTACAAACCTGTGGGGAAATATTTGACATAATGTCGTCACATAGAGACAACTCGTAAGAGGCTAACAATTCCTTTTTTTAATAAAAAAGGTGAGCTATACTTGAGAGAGTAAGAAAGAGCATTCATGTCGTTTGATCTTGACCTTCCGTAATGAATGCAAAAGCCATTATTATTTGTTCCTGCCATAGGCAGGAAATCTTATGGAATCGTTGAGTTTCATTAAAAACTATTAAAAACTTGTTATTGTCCAATAAAGTTAAAGAATTTTTTAACCTTCAAACTGTTTTCAGAAGTTTGAATTTTGAATGTATTTTTAAAAGTAAAAAAATACTATTTATTTGATGTCTTATTGGTTCTTATCGAAAAAGGCAAGGAGTAAAAACCAATTTTAGACCAGAAAATTCGGAAAAAAAATGTGGAGTACTTTACAAGCGGACATAATGATGCAAAGTTATTATTATTAAATGTTTTGTCCTTTTGACATAGAGAACATTTAAGATAGTAGGTCATACGCAACAAACCTTTCATATTCTGATTCACAGATTTACGAGTTTGAGATAATATTCGTTTCAACTTAAGCAGAAAAAGTGAATCTCCCCATTTTTGAGAAACAATCTTCAACACTACAAGAGCTTAGCTATTTATGACATTCTGGTTTGAAGAGTTAATCTATGAAAGTGTACGGAAGGGACATGAAATGTGTTTTGCATCTAGTGGTGATTGCCTTAGTAGACACGAATTGCAAATGTGGCAAAATACAAAATTTTGCCAATTTTTATTATTCTTTTGACTAAGAAAACTTTTCAGAATAAAAGAAATTACATTTACTTTAAATAATTTTAGCAAATATTTAGATTTTAGAGATAAATTTTTTTATAGGTCATATTAAGAATATAATGCTTTACTAATATATTTCAACATTAAAATTTGTATAAAATTGAATTTTGTAAATATATTTTTTGTGACAAGTCTTGAAGTTTCAAAATGATGGTCTTTCTATCTATCCAATTATGTTTTTCAGAAGTTGCTTTATTTCTATGATGCTATTAATTCTTAAACTTATTTTTGAAATTTAAAAATGTCCCTAGTATTACTATTCATATTATGTACATCTATAAAGGCAGGAACTTTGGCGCTTGCGCCTCTTGTTATTATTGTATTTTGAAACTTACAAAGACAACAAGAAATCATTTCTTATACCCGTGAATAATGATGGTCTCGACTGCACAAATTCATTCATCTCATTCTCTGTCTCTTTGTTTCTAAGCTAATAGAGATTTGTATCCGCCAAGATCCTTAAATGGTTTACAATTAAATTATTTATTTTTAGATTACAGAGACAAATGCCAAAAGACACAGCGCTCGGGTCGAGGACAATGTTCACATTTTCAGGTTCCAGCTTTATCATGACAACAAATTTTACTGCAAAACTTTGTCTATTTGCTCATTAATTTCCATCAGTACAGACAGATTTACTATCTTTGATAATGATGGGTGCTCTGTCTGTTTTCAGAACGAAGCTTTTTAACAAAGGCTATCTGAATCCTGTGAGAAATACTAATTAAAATCAAACTTAATCTCACAATCTTAACCCTTAAAAACTTTTCTCGGCACTTAAAAGTTGCTCGGCACATGAAGGTGCCGAGTGCCAGTTTTACTCGGCACTTGATGGTGCCGAGTGGCAGGTTGCTCGGCACTTGAAGAAAAAGTGCTCGGCACAGGAAGGTGCCGAGTGCTAGAATTACTTAGCACATGCCAGGCACTTGAAGGTGCCGAGTGAACTCGGCACAAAGAGGAGGTCGGCAACAAATGCCGAGTATGCTCGGCTCACAAAGGAAATGCTCGGCAACAATAGATGCCGAGTGAGCTCGTCTTCAACTAAAGTTTATAACTTAGAAAATTCTAACACGAATGCATTCACCATTAAAATCAAAGAGTCAAAGCTTTAAGCTTTCAAACAAATTTCTCAAATGCAACATACAAGGGAAGATCAATAGATTCAAGTATGCTTGATTGCTTTCTATTCAATCTTTCATTAAACTATTACAAAATATGAGAGCATTCGGCTTCAACCAAAAAATCTTAAAGTAACCCTAAATTGATAATACTTCAAACTTTAATAAAACTTTAAACCTGCAACTCTAATGGCTGCATACAATGGTGCCTAGAGCAATCACTACTTCAACAGAACAAATCCAAACAACAAACTTATAGAGTGAACAAGGAACCACATGCAACTACAAGCACAAACTTCCTTCCTTCTTCCTTCTCTGCTCAGCTCTACAACTTCTCTCTGATCTACTTGATCTTACTTAATCAATGAATCTTGAAAATATTCCTTTTGTCATATTCTTCCTTTCCCTCTCAACATTCAAATTTCAAATTCTCACCTACCAAACATGAATGCCTGTGGTGACCTGACAGGGTAGATGGGTGTGGGGCTCGAGGACAACCTGCAAGCATTGACATTTAATTTCCAACAAACCCAGCTATGGGATGAAGAGTGTCTTCAAAAATGGTGTGGGATAAAATTTTAGTTAACAGGATTATTCGTGTCATGGTTTTGGGATTGCTTTATACTAATGAATTAGTTGTTCAAGCACAGTAGCTGAGCAAGGAATTTTATAGAAATTCATGTCCTAATGTTGAGAGAATTGTACGAAATGTGGTGGCACAGAAACTGAAAGAGAATCCCACTTCGGCCCCTAGGGCATTCCACCTGGTCTTCCATGATTGTTTTGTAGAGGTATGAATGTTCTATAAAAGATATGTGGATCAGATGCACATACATACCAGTTAGTAGATCTTAAAGAATAAAGTTATATTAAAATTTTTAATTGCCGTTTGTTTTAACTGTGTAATTTTTGAGTCAAACTCATTGACCTATGTATCATCAATAGTGATTCACACAAGTCCATCTTTCATAAAAATAAATAGAACACTTAGTACTGGTTGTTTTCACCACACCATAATAATCTAAAAATGTAGCTGATTGTTGTTTTCACAAAACAGAGAATGCCACATTGTTCAAAAATGCCTCTCCTTATAAGTTTTCATGTCTTAATTTTTTTAAAAACTTGGGAACTTTATAGTCTTTCAGGGATGTGATGCATCGGTTCTTATTACTTCCAGTGAGGAGAACACAGCAGAAAAAGATGCAGACATCAACAAGTCATTACCTGGAGATGGGTTCAATGTATTCTTCAGAGTGAAGAGAGCATTGGAGTCGCAGTGCCCTAATGTTGTGTCTTGTGCTGATGTTATGGCCATGGCAACCAGAGATCTTGTTTCAATGGTTATCTCTTGAGTCTTTTATCTTACACTTTATGCATTATCTAATCCTATGGTCAGGATGGTAGCAATATTTGATCAGTAGAAACAACATGGTTAGGGTAATATTTTTTGAGATACATGGTCAGGCTAATATTTTTTGAGATTAAGTTTATAATTCTATACATGAATGGCTTAAGGGCGTATATGTTAAGTTATCATTATTTTCAACAATAAAACAAGCTATAAAATGTCCAACATCTATTAATATCTCTTCTTTTCTGCAATAAGGTTGGAGGGCCATCATGGGAAGTTCTCAAAGGGCAGAGAGATGGTCTCATTTTTGAAAGGCATCAAGGGTGGCAAGAAACTTACCAAACAGTAAACATGATAGTGGATCAGCTCATTTCATTGTTTCATTCCAAAGGTCTAACACAAGCTGACATGGTGACTCTTTCTATTAAATGCAATCAAAAAATCACATTTTCTTTTTATTTTCAAATTGAATAACTATAAATGTGCATTTCCAGAATTGTGAGAAATATATTAAAATTTAACTTAAACTCACAACCCTAAACCTAAAAATCTTTGCTCAGCACTTAAATATTTGCTCGGCACATGAAAGTGCCGAGTGCCAGTTTTGGTCGGCACTTGAGGGTGCCGAGTGAGCTCGGCACACAAAGACAAAATGTAGTAGATGCCAAGTTAGCTCGACACTCAAAGAAGACAATGGATGCCAAGTAAGGTCGGCTCCAACTAATAAAATTTATAACTTAGAAAAAGTTTAACGTGAATGCTTTCACGATTAAAACCAGAGAGCCGAGCTTTAACCTTTCAACCAAGTTTTTCAAAATACAATGAATAGAAGAGGAAGAACAATAGATTCAAGTATGCTTGGTTGCTTTCTATTCAATCTGAGATTTAAACTATTACAAAATCTGGGAGCATTTGGTTTCAAGTTAAAATTTCAAACTTTCAATAAACTTTAAACTTTAAACCTTAAACTTACAGCTCTAATGGCTGCATACAATGGTGCCTGGAGCAATCACTGCTTCAACATGACGAATCTAACAATGAAAAACTTACAGAGTGAACAAGGGAAGCACGTGCAACTGCAGGCACAAACTTCTTTCCTTCTTCCTTCTCTACTCAGCTCTGCAACTTCTCTCTGATCTGCTTGATTGCAAAACTCTCTGAATGAATGAATAAAACATTCCTTTTTGTCACATTCCAGTTTCCCCTTCTTTTCAGAATTCAAAAATCTCACCTACCGCATTCATGTTTTCTATCTGTTATGTTGGTCATCAGATGGTAGGTGGGCATTTGGCTTCAGGGGCAAGACAACCATCGTATTAAATATTCCAACAAGAATACCCTTTTGCTTAATCAACTCCAAGAAAACAATCAAATGGTCTTTTATTCACTTGAAAAGGCTTTTTCAAGTAACACTTTGAAAGGCTCTCTTCCCGGACCAGTAACCATAGCATTTCTAATAAACGTAGGTTCCTTAGAGAAGCCCCTTTTAAGGCTTTAAGGCTCATATTTCTCAGCAATAGCCATTGCATTGTGAAGCGTAGTGTAGGTTTCTACAAAACACACATATTGTTAAATAAGCATTTTAATGTCCATCTCTTTGTAGTAACCATTGCATGATCAATTGGAGAATCTTTAACTAAGGTCTTTGATGTCCATTTTCTTAATGAATAGCCATTGCATGCAAGGTAATGTTGTTGATATGGGAGTTACAGTTAGAAGTTTTTTTTGGGCTGGTAACTATTACATTATTAGGTATTTTTGCTGGTATGATTAAGCCATGTTATTTTAATCAGGGGGGCATACTATTGGATTCGCACACTGCAATGAGTTCATGTATCGAATTTACAACTACAACAAAACATACCAGGTGGATCCCACAATGAATCCAAGCTATGCAAGCAGGCTCCGAGCTGCTTGCCCAAGAGATGGTCTTGATCCAGATGTTGTGGCCTTCAATGATGTCTCCACTCCCACTCTTTTTGACAATGCTTATTATCAGAATGTTAAGAGCGAAGTGGCTCTTCTTGCCACAGATCAAATTCTTTATGGGGATCCTCGCACTAGTGCTTATGTAAATCTATTTGCCATGTCCCACGTTAAATTTTTTAACTTCTTTGGGCTCTCCATTGTAAGATTGGGCAATGTGGGTGTTAAAACTGGAAATCAAGGAGAAATTCGTAGAGACTGGAGTCTTCAACAATAAGAAGTAGCTTTGTAATTTCTTTCTCATTTAGACATCTTATTGTCTCAAAAATATTCGAGTCTATTTAAATTTGGACAATAAAACAAGCATTATACAAGTTTTGCATGGAAAAAAAGCGTCACAAATTTTATTTTGATTGGCAAACTAAAGTTTTGCTTCATTAGAATACACATTTGCTTATTATCAGAGTATTTCATGGAACTGTTCTAAAGCCAAAATGCAACACTTGGAGCAGGAATTCTAATGCTGTAGCTTAACAATTAATAACTGATCGCCATTGACTGCACCAAAGTAAGCGGTAGAATTAAAATTAACATCCTGTTTGGAGCACTAAACCCATTTATTTAATTCTTTCCTTGGCAAAGACATCAAGTTTTTTAAACAATCTCAAACCTTAGATGGCAAAATAAAATAAAATTATAGCCTGGCATATCTACTCATTAAGAATCTGATAAATATTTTTAAATCATATATATTTAAGTTGCAAATGTTTTAATTAATTATAAAATCAAGAATGTACAAATATAAATTTAAATATCCAAGCATATCTAAAACAATTAGAAATATAAAACATATTTCAAATAAATCAACAAGTAAATCTAAAAATATGAAATTCAGTAACATGCATTGACACATCACCACATAAGAAACTCCACAACTGTAAGAGCTTCTAAGTCAGCAGCATACAATCTCCACATCTTGCACATGTAGCATGATTGTTGCAACCTATTTTTCTTATGTAAGTAAGTCAATCGGCCGTTTATGTCATGTGAATTTTTGAAAATCAGATGATGAGCAACTTAATTATTTAAAATATTCAAATAATTTACTATTTTTAAACTCCTAAAAAAAATTCAAGTCTGCTATAACTCCAGAGAGTGAGAATAGTGGAATGGGAGTTCCTCAAAGGGAATCTCACTATTTTTATTAGTTGAGTATTACTAGTCTATGAATAAGAGAAGAAAAACATAATGAAAGATTGTAAAGCCTGGAAGTCACGGAAGGCATTGTTTTTTTTTCCAAAAAGAGGGGTAAAAATTTATTAAGACAAAAAGGAATACAACAAGGAGAGCTCAACAAGGAGCTCGATCCTGAGCAACAAGATCATCAAATTCTTGCACCATCTCAAAGGACAATTGCCTCCTATCCCTAATATTCCAACCTGGATCATGACTAGATGCCCATTTGGCTAAACAATCAGCAGTTCTATTCCATTCATGAGGAATATACGTGAACCTAATGAACTGAAAAGAGGAAGAGAAGAAAAGAATCTGCTTAACAACAGTGATCAGCTGCCAACAAACATCCTCAAGCTCTTGTGAAGAAAGCATGTTCACCACTACCTGGGAATCAGACTCACAGATAATCTTACTCCATCCCCGCAAGCAACACTGTTCCACAGCATATAAAATAGCCTGAGCTTCCATGAGAATGTTAGTATAATCACCCTTATGAACTGAGAAGAAAAATTTAACATCCCCAGAACTACAATGAGCCACTCTGCCAATACCAGCCAGACTAGGATTCCCATGGGAAGAACCATCAGCGTTAATTTTCAGAACTTCACAGGGAGGAGGAGTCCAGTGCCCATCCTGGTTAACCCGACCCTTCCTCTGATGGTGAAGCTGCCTGGACATAGAAGGAAACCTATGAGCTGCAGCCCCATCCTACAGATGAAAATTGAGGCGATTACAGATAGCAAGATCAACCGAATCCATACCCCCATCAAGCTCACACTTCACAAGAATAGTTTCCTGAACAGAATGTGATATTTTTCACCAAAGATGCAAAACATCAAGCCGAACATCTTGGAATATGCAACGATTCCTCTCCAACTAGATATGTCAAAGCATAAAAGATGGGCCAGCAATCCAAGCAGCATGGAGAAAAGAAGACTTGGAGGGAGCAGTACCCAAGCAGGCCCAGCACTTAGGCAAAGAGGAAGCATGCCGACAAGAGCAACCCCAAGCGCTCCACCAAAGGTGCCATATCTGAGTAGAATAGGAGCAATGAAAGAACAGATGGGAGACAGAATCCTCTCCATTACCACACAAAACAAAATAAGAGGGGCCTTGAAATCCACGTTTACAAAGATTATCACAGGTAAGACAACGGTTGTGAGCCACTAGCCATATGAAAAAATTGCACTTGGACCAAGAAACTTTATTCCAAACTTGCCTCCACCAAGGGACCTCAGCATCCCCAAATAATTGTCTAGTTATCTCTTGATACCTAGCAGAGACATGATATTTACCAGACAAGCTACCGCCCCAAACCAAAACATCTGGACCAAGCAAAGAAGAACACTCTCTAGAGGCCAAAATTTGAGAAAGCTCTCGACGATCCATGTCTGTACTTCTAGGAGGCCAATCAGAAGAATGCTTCCATCTGTAACCAACAACAGGTCCCAATTGATAAGGAGTCTTGTAATGAGCCACTTTATCCCATCCAGCGGCAAGAAAAGAGTCACAAAGAGGCTGAAGATGAGGGTATATGGATAAAATGGAAGGGAATCCATCCCAAGCATCAGACCAAAAAAAAGCCTAAGAACCTCCTTTACATATCCAAAATAGACCCCTCTTTACCAACATCGCACCTGTCTTTAAAGTATGCCAAACCATAGAGCCACGACCTTCAAGAGGAAGTGCAGAAACAGAGCAAGGATCAGCACCATGAAAATATTTATGAGTGATAATACGAGCCCAATGTTGATGTTGCCTAGAGCACCATCGCCAATAAAGTTTAGCGGCCAAAGCTTGACTACTCAATAGCGCAGATCGAAGACCAAGGCAACCCTCCTTTTTAAGCCTACAAACAGTTGCCCAATTAACCAAGCTCCATTTAGTACTACGCAAATTACCACTCCAAAGGAATTGCCGAGAAAGAGCATCAAACTCCTTGAGAAAGTAAATAGGTGCAGCATGAACCATGCTTCGATAAGTAGGAAGAGCTTGGATAACATCTTGAAGAAGAGTAACTCGAGCAGCAGTAGAAAGCCATCTATGAGTCCAATGATTTACCTTATCCTGAAGCTTGGTAATCAAATTTTGCCAGAAGAGACGTGGCTACTTGAAAACAGCAATAGGGATGCAAAGATAAGTCAAAAGAAGTGATCCTATCTGAAACCGTAGGATACCAGCAATCCTGTGCTGAATAGAATCAGGAGTGTTAAAAAAGTAAATGGAAGATTTGTGCTCATTAACTTTCTAGCCTGAAGCTGCCAAATAAATGTCCAAAGCATTTCGAAAGGCTTCAGCTTCCTTGATCCTAGCAAGACCAACAAGAGCAGAATCATCAACAAATTGAAGATGGGAAAGAGAAGGTAAGCAATTACCCCACCGCCAACCTTGAATAGAATTCTGGGACACCTGATGCTTAATGAATCTGCCCAAGCCTTCAACCATGATGATGAATAGATATGGGGAGAGAGGGTCACCCTGGCAGAGGCCTCTAGAAGTACCAAATAGTTGAGAAGGTTGACCATTAATAAGAACAGAAAAAGAGGCAGAAGTAACACAACTCATAATCCAACTCACCCAGTTAGAGCTAAATCTGAAAGAAAGAAGAATACTCCTTAGGAAGCTCCATTTAACTCTATCGTAAGCCTTAGCCATATCCAGCTTAACAAACATGGCTCTCTCCCTTGAAGTAGCCATAGAGTGAATAGCCTCAGTAGCAATAACCACCCCATCTAAAATTTGTCTGCCAGCAACAAAACCACCTTGTTCTTCTGAGATAATAATGGGAAGCCACCTTTTCATTCTCTCAGCAATCAACTTATTAATAACTTTGTCAACCACATTACATAAGGCAATTGGTCTAGAAAACTCCAATTGATTAGCACTCTCTCTCTTAGGAATAAGAGTCAAGAATGTAGAGTTCAAAGCTTGAAGCATCTGCTTGCTAGCATAGGATTCTTTAACCACCTCCAATAAATTATGATTAACGATGTCCCAAAATTCCTAAAAGAATTCAACTGGAAAGCCATCAAGACAAGGAGCCTTCCCCTTAGGCATGCCAAAGACCACCTCCTCTAGCTCTTCCAAAGAAATAGGATGCATGAGATAATCATTCATTTCCTGAGTGATAAGGGAAGGAATACAAGACAAAATAAGATTTTCTTCATTATCAGCAAGAGGAGAGTCCTCAGAGAAGAGGGTAGAGAAATACCAAATAGCCTCCTGAAACAAAGCTGGCAAGGAATTCAGTTGGATACCTTGAGAATTAACCAAAGAAGAGATAGTGCTCTGATTTCAGCGAGATTGCACTATTTTATGGAAAAAGAAAGTGTTACGATCACCTTCCTAGAGCCAATCAACTCTAGCCTTTTTCTTTCAAAAAATTTCCTCTCGAAGTTCCCATTCTTCTAGAGCTCTAGAAGCAAGGGATTTAGCCTTGCCAAGATCCTCTGAGAAACCTCGATCTCTAATCTCCCTTGTGATGACATCAAGATCTTCTTGAGCAAGCCTCTTCATAAAGTGAAGGTTCCCAAAGCATTCCCTATTCCATATCTTGAACTTCCTTTTAACATATTGAAGCCTTTTAGAAAATGAGAACATTGCAGTACCATATGTAGGAGCACCATCTTTCCACCAACTGAAAACACAATCATGAAGAGAGGAGTCCCAAAGCCACATCAACTGGAACTTAAAAGGAGGATGCTTCGGAACATAAGCCCCTATAGCGGAAAATTTGATTGGTCAATGATCTGAACCTCTCCAATCAAGGATTTCTGAAGAGATAGTAAGGGTGCCACTAACCCGGAAGCAAGAAACAAAAAATCTATCCAAACGTTCTGAGATAGCAGCAACACCAGTCCTGCGATTATTCCGGGTATAGAGACCATTAGAAGGCTTAACATTAGAGAGATGCAAAAGAGATATGTGTTGCCGAAGAAGAGTAGAAGAAGGCCCCAATCTAGCCAAACCACCATGCTTCTCCTCCAGACTTAAAACTGAATTGAAGTCCCCTACTAACACCCAAGGATGATAAGGATGACAATTTCTAACATATTGAATATGTTCCCAAAGTTTCTCCTTTCCCACAAGATCAACAGGTGCATACACATTAGTAACCATGATCACCTCTCCTGAGTCTAGAGAAAAAGCTACCATATAGAGAGCTGCTTGAGAAGATATCCAGCCAAGAGGAGAAATTTTTTGAGGATCCTAAAATATAGCTAAACCACCCGCACTGCCTATTGCCCCAACACATTGGCATTGACCACAAGACCAAATACTAGAGGCATGTTGGACCATAGACTCTATAGAGAGCTTAGTCTCTTGGATACAAAAAATATTAGGGCTATGATCAACCACCAAGTTATGAATAGCCTTTTGTCTAGGGATGCTATTCAACCCCCTTACATTCCATGAGAGAATAATCATCATTGGGTAGAATTGGAAAAATGAGAATCTAAAGGTTTCACTGAACCAGACTCAATCAATATATCTCCTGTGAGTTTAATCTTCTCTTGGTCTATTTTGCACCCACTCCTTAGAGGAGGAGTAGAAGAAGCCCACTTAAAGGGTCGAGACATCAACCCCAAGGGGAGAGGAGAACCCTTGCCCTTACCTGATGGTAGCACATCCTTAACCAAGTCAGCTAAAACAACATCATTATCCTCCAACACTGCAGGAGTCACGAGAGCCTCTGTCACAGGAGCTACAGGGACCTCACAGTTATGATATACTACAACTTGGGATGCCCCACAAGCATCATTAGGAACAGATCTGTCATCTGGGCAAACTGGATCAGAAGAGATGGGAGGAGGAATACCTTCCTCTAGAACCATACTATCCAGCACCTCAAAGCAGTTAAAACTTGAATCAGGTAATCTTTCTTTCAAGGCCTCTTTTGACCACGACCCTTAGCATGAGGACAAACAGGGGTAAATCCATCCTTATCCTGCATTTGAGCCTTACCCTTACCTGTAGCATCTTGCAGATTCATTCCCTTGGTAGTATTAGCCATTTGAGATTGTCCTTTCCCTGTAGTATCTGCCAAACCACCAAATATTGCCAGCTGTAGAACCATCCACTCCTTTGAAACTTGAGTTATAGGGGCACTGACGCAGTAAATGACCATACTCATGACAAATCTGGCAACGAAAAGGGAGAGATTCATAATCTAACTGCTGCACCCAAGAAAAATCCCCCATACAAATTTCCAAGGAATCTGGTAATCGGTTATTCAAATTAATTTCAACACAAATTCTAGCATAAGAAATAACCTTCTTATCGAGGGATTGATGTGCGATCGCAGCCGGCTTTCCCAACAAAGCAACAATTTGTCGAAGGATGTCTTCACGCCAAAATTCCAAGGGAAGACGAGGCAAACGAACCCAAACTGGCACTGTTGAAGGGAGATCCTCAGCAGAATTAAAACCTGAATGCCAAGGTTTGACAAATAACCCCACATGATTGTAGAAATAAGGGCCTCCTTGAAAAACACGATCCCGATCAGACATGCAAGAGAATACAACAAAAAAAAACTATTCCCCGCCAACATAATCTCTATATCGCCTTCCACCTGCCATGAGCGGCGGATCCATGCCTGAAGAGCGGATAGGGAAATGCGGATTCCAAGAAATTTGCATATCAAAGCATGCTTGGTCCAATAATCAATGTCCTCCATTACAGCCATTGGAGAAATAACCAGAACAGGGCGATCATGGCTACGCGGAAAACAACCATTAACTTTTTTCAGCTTGGAGCTCTCCCCTGAATAAAACGATTCAGATCGCATTGCATGCATAGTTGGAGAAGAACCATCTATTCTCACCAACGGAGAACAAATCCCAGGCCCTACCATGCAAACAATAAAACCCCAATCCAAAATTGACTTCAGAAGATTTCCAAAAACACTGACTCAAATTATGTCCAGTAGCTAGCAATCCAAACAGAACAGAAAAATAGTAAAGATCAAACACCAAGAACAGGCTAGAGGAAAAACCCTAGCCCAGTCGGCAGCCAACGCTTCTCCACATTCTCTCTCATGATCATATCACGGAAGGCATTGTCTTGTTAGCTGTTTGTGGATTGAAAATATACAGAGCTGCATGAAGGGTTTTGAAGAATTCGGAGCGACTCATAGCATAGTACACCAGGTTCCTCTTGTTTGATATTGGAAAGGAAAAGCAAATAAGATACAGATTTATGCTATCCCATATGCTCTGTTACTTTGTCCTGTGTAATATCTGTGCAACCATTTGTATGATGCTTGCCGTAAATTCTGTAGGATAGGAATTTATTTTGTTCTTAATTTGGATCGTTTGTTGGCAATCGACTCTACCCATTTCTTCAGCTGGTTTTTATTTTACTTTGACTACCATAGCGGAAATAGAATTGTTTTGTTCACGAATCGGGCAAATTAAAATCTAGTAGTAGCCATGCCTTCTTCTATGTCCTTTTGATTGAAGGAATGAATAAACTTTTCTTTCATTCTGATCTAGCATCGTCATTTTGTCAAAATGTAGTATCTAGCTGAGTTTAGAATTGTTTTAAATTACGACAACAGTAATAAAAACTGGATTTAAAAAAATTATAATAATTGTTAATGTCGTGTTTTGGGAAAAGTCAGATTTCTAATTATCTTTTATTAAGAAAAGTAGCAAGTAGAAGTAAAATTAGAACGTTAGACACCAATAATAGTGTCTTATAATGAAATATATAGATAATTTAGATTTTCCTATTCGAAAGACAGATATGGGACAAGCCCTCGCAATAGCTTGAGACTTAAGTCAAAAATAATAACACAGGACCAGAGTGTGCCCTTTAAAACTTCGAGCACTCACACAATCACAAGGAAAAGAAAAACTAAAACTAGAAATCACCATAATAACAAGGGAACAAACTTACACTATCCATGCCTGTCAGAACAACAAGTAAAGATATAGGACCAAAGAAGACTATACCTCCATCCTTGACAAACACAATACATATCTTCCCACCGTGAGTCAAAGCAAGGCTTAGTCTCCAACCTTGGCAAACATAGTCAAAAAAATTTCAGCCCCTCACAAACTCCTAGATCACTATAATAACAATAAGAAGAGCAGGGAGGAGGAAGAACAAACCCTAGAGGTAAGAGCAACTCCCCCTTCTTTCTCTATCAAAACTACTTAATGTAGTGCAAGTATATAACATCTTGATAGAAGTATCCTCTATTTTTCAATGCCTAAATATGATCTCCACCTCAATAAGAGTTTGCTCCACCACCATAGGAGTTGTGTGTGGAAGCAAAGAGGAAGACCCAGGCCATCCTTGTAGGTAATAACACACATCTCCATACCAAAGCGCTTATGTGTAGAGTCATCTCTTCTTCAGCATGTGAAGTACATCACTCACACATGCTCTGTCTAGCCAGAACAACAAGAGATTACCTACTGAAAACATTAACCACCACTTTTCTCCAGCAACTAGCTACCTCCACAAGCTCTTCCCCCACCTCAATAGGGTCCTCTAGCTCAATAGGAAGCATGAAAGTGAAAGAACAGAACAAAAGGACACCACCACAGTGCTACCATCCAAAGCCCCAAAATGATTACCTCAACCAAATTGCACCACCAAATAGAAGAAGCCTAGAACATGAGCAACAAAAGGTAACCCCAAAGCAACAAGCACCAAGAGGCAAGAGCATCCACAAAATGATGAACAAAAGTTCCCAACCAAGAGGGGCTATTAATAGTAAAACCCCCAAAAATGAAGACCTCTCTAGGGAAAGCAACCCCCTCAATAGAGCTAGCACGAAAGGGACAATATTTCCCCTGCAGGCTAGTCCATCAATGTCCAAGCCCCTACGAACCCTAGGAGCCACAAGAGCCCCAATAGCCATAACCAAAAGCCCCAAGGGAAAGCACTACCATTCAAGCCACTGCACATAGCCATCCAAAGAAAGCCTACATGCTTCCTCGTCTCTAAATACAAGGGGGGCCACTAGGGGTAGAGACTAGCAACACACCTAGGCCAAAAGACCCCATACATCCAAAGCTCAAAGTGGGAAACAAGGGTGCCAACAAAATACAACTCCACCCATAAGCTCCAACCACTTACAAAGGTCAAACTAGTGCACAACCCAACAACACCTTAGACACTAGTGTGGGACCTTCCATCTCCAATCCCAACCCATAAAAGCCAAACAAATGTGGAGTGGGGAGAAACATCGCTAGAAGAAAAACATCTCTCAACAATAGATGTCTGCGAAATACCAAAAAAGACACTATACCATGCATCAGTGAGATCTGCCCTCAGAACGCAATAACACCCAACAAAGATAGAGGAAACTTGAACAAAGAAGGTCCCCCATCCATCATCCTCATCTCCCCCAAACTCTCCACCCTCGCTATCTCTAGAATCTCCAGAGCTGGGAACCCTAGCCCCCTTGTTTCCTGCTCTCCCACTCATTACAAAAATCTACTTAGAATTTTAATTGTTAAATCTATGCTAATATATATTTAAAAAATTTGTGCATGGCTAAGAAATAATTAGATCCAAAGCATGAATTGGCTAAAACTCCTTCAATTTTGGTAAATAAATTTAGATTGTGAATGTCTAAAAATTTATATTCTCATTTTTTATAGGGCTTTATTGTAAATATTAAACGAGCAATGAAATGGATTCAAAGAAGACGAAATACAAAACACAATGTATTTGTTGTGTTGTTCATATTCCAATAATCTCCCTCGTGAACTCGCCGTGCATCATGACACCCCCTGCTTGCTCTTTCACATCTCAAAGATCAACGAAACCATGAGAAGATATTGGTAGTGCCAGAATTTTTTCTAGAAAATTTTGAATAAGTCTTTTCCACATTAAATCAGACTCAAAAATATCTTCTCTACAGGTGCAAAATATATTTCTAATTTATCCTCAAAAGATCTCATAACATTCTTCACTTTCCCAAGTACCTTTCCTGCACCCATTTTCTCGAGTCTCTCCACAAAATCATTTAAATCAATGATGGGATGCTCCTCATACATACTCTCCATATGTAGTTGGGCTTCAAGAAGAAAAGGTCCCTGGAAGATGGCCAAATAATGTGATGTGTATTTCATTACCTTCTCTACAAATTCTGATATGAGTGCATTCAACTACTTAATAGCTGCACCTTTTACTTTAGATTTTTTCAATTTTTATGTGCCATGTAGACATTCAATCCTTAAAGTCTGTATCCATTCTTGAGTAGTCAGCAACTTAATAGTACTTTCTTCACAATGACTAGCCAAAAGGCCTTCTGAGCCATATTTAACTATACTATTTTCAGCGTTTCACAGGGAAAGATTCAGTGTGTCTGCAGGTTGTGTAGGATATGTTGGAACACTAAAATTTTAGTATTCCCTATTGAACTCGGGAAGAAATTTTTTTTCTCATAGGTGAAAAAATGTTTTCACAAATGCAACTCTCAAATAGTTCTTGATAAATATGCCAGGAGATATATTCCTAGGTAAATACATATCCACAAAACTTGAGGTACACATTCTAAAAAATCCTAATTTCTTTAAATTTTAGTACCTTTATGTCAATTTATCTATTCTATCATTTTCTGTGGTCTAATGCTAAATTAGAGATTCTTGTGATGTCATTTTCTATATTTAATATTCAATTTAGAATAGTTAAACAATGCATTTTTCAGAAACAGGAAAGTGTCAATTTTGTAGATTAATATCTTTGTACTTATGAAATATCTTTGCAAACAGTTTGGTAGAATACTTCTTACTATACGAGATTTGCTTCCTGTGCTATTTCATGAAGATCTGAGAAGGTTTGATATACCTTTTAATTGTTTTCTAATCGATCCCAGGAGTAAAATGTGTCACAAAGAAAGTTTTCAAATTTGCAAAAGCAAAAGGCAACACACTCAATATTTTGATGTCAAAGGTATCCAGTTTCATTTTCATAGAGATCAGAGTTGGTTTGATACATTAATTTTTAATAAGTCATTATTCACGGCTAGCTCTGTAGCCCAGTTTACAAAGGAAGTGCCTAAAATTGGTGGGTTATTTGAAATGTGAAATAAAAATCATATTTTATTATAATTATCATAAATATTTCTAAAGTATATACATATTGCTGCTTGATTCATCCTCGCTCATTCCGTTTTCCTAGCTCTCTGCTTATTAGTGGCGCGCATTTCGGTTTGTGAAAATTGGCGGGCTTGTATTTCTGGAAGAATCTGGTGGTAACTGGTGAAGGGCTATTGATTCTACACAGTGGACGCAGGTTCAAGTCTAGAGGAGTCAGGGGATTCACGATAATGCTTTTTTACTTTGGGAATAAATGAATCATGTCTGAAATAAATATGTGGAGAAGCGTTGGCTGCCGGCTGGGCTAGGGTTTTCCCCTAGCCTATTCTTGGTGTTTGATCTTTGCTATTTTTCTGTTTTGTTTGGATTGCTAATTACTGGACATAATTTGTGTTAATGTTTTTGGAAATCTTCTGCAGTCAATTTTGGATTGGGGTTTTATTGTTTGCATGGTAGGGCCTGGGATTTCTTCTCTGTTGGTGAGAACAGATGGTTCTTCTCCAACTATGCCTGCAATGCGATTTGAATCGTTTTATTCAGGGGAGAGCTCCAAGCTGAAAAAAGTTAATGGTTGTTTTCCGCGTAGCCATGATCGCCCTGTTATGGTTATTCCTCCAACGGCTGTAATGGAGGACATTGATTATTGGACCAAGCATGCTTTGATATTCAAATTTCTTGGAATCTGGATTTCCCTATCCGCTCTTGAGGCATGGATCAGCCACTCATGGCAGGTGGAAGACAATATGGAGATTATGTTGGTGGGGAATAGTAATTTTTTTGTTGTATTATCTTGCATGTCTGATCGGGATCATGTTTTTGAAGGAGGCCCTTATTTCTACAACCATGTGGGGTTTTTTGTCAAACCTTGGCATTCAGGTTTTAATTCTGTTGAGGATCTCCCTTCAACAGTGCCAGTTTGGGTTCGCTTGCCTCGTCTTCCCTTGGAATTTTGGCGTGAAGACATCCTTCGACAAATTGTTGCTTTGTTGGGAAAGTCAGCTGCGATCGCACATCAATCCCTCGATAAAAAGGTTATTTCTTATGCTAGAATTTGTGTTGAAATTAATATGAATAACCCATTACCAGATTCTTTGAAAATTTGTATGGGGGATTTTTCTTGAGTGCAGCAGTTAGATTATGAATCTCTCCCTTTTCGTTGCCCGATTTGTCATGAGTATGGTCATTTACTGCGTCAGTGCCCCCGTAACTCAAGTTTCAAAGGAGTGGATGGTTCTATAGCTGGCAATACTGGTGGTTTGGCAGATACTATAGGGAAAGGACAATCTCAAATGGCTAATACTACCAAGGGGATGAATCTGCAAGATGCTATAGGTAAAGGTAAGGCTCAAATGCAGGATAAGGATGGATTTACCCCTGTTCGCCCTCGTGCTAAGGGTCGTGGTCAAAAGAGGCCTTTGAAAGAAAGATTATCTGATTCAGGTTTTAACCGCTTTGAGGTGCTAGATAGTATGGTTCTAGAGGAGGGTATTCCTCCTCCTATCTCTTCTGATCCAGTTTGCCTAGATGAGAGATCTGTTCCTAATGATGCTTGTGGGGCATCACAAGTTGTAGTATATCAGAACTGTGAGGTCCCTGTAGCTCCTGTGATAGAGGCTCTGGTGACTCGTGCAGTGTTGGAGGATAATGATGTTGTTTTAGCTGACTTGGTTAAGGATGTGCTACCATCAGGTAAGGGAAAGGGTTCTCCTTTCCCCTTGGGGTTGATGTCTCGACCCTTTAAGCGAGCTTCTTCTACTCCTCCTCTAAGGAGTGGGTGCAAAACAGACCAAGAGAAGATTAAACTCACAAGAGATATATTGATTGAGTCTGGTTCAATGAAACCTTTGGATTCTCATTTTTTCAATTCCACCCAATGATGATTATTCTCTCATGGAATGTAAGGGGGTTGAATAGCATCCCTAGACAAAAGGCTATTCATAACTTGGTCGTTGATCATAGCCCTGATGTTTTTTGTATCCAAGAGACTAAGCTTTCTCTTGAGTCTATGGTCCAACATGCCTCTAGTATTTGGTCTTGTGGCTAATGCCAGTGTATTGGGGCAACAGGCGTGCGGGTGGTTTAGCTATATTTTGGGATCCTTGAAAAATTTCTCCTCTTGGCTAGATGTCTTCTTGCCCAGCTCTCTCTATGGTAGCTTCTGCTCTAGACTCAGGAGAGGTAATCATGGTTACTAATGTGTATGCACCTGTTGATCTTGTGGGAAAGGAGAAACTTTGGGAACATATTCAATATGTTAGAAATTGTCATCCTTATCATCCTTGGGTGTTAGCAGGGGACTTCAATTCAGTTTTAAGTCTGGAGGAGAAGCATGGTGGTTTGGCTAGATTGGGGCCTTCTTCTGCTCTTCTTCATTAACATATATCTCTTTTGCATCTCTTTGATGTTAAGCCTTCTAATGGTCTCTATACCTGGAATAATTGCAGGACTGGTGTTGCTGCTATCTCAGAATGTCTGGATAGATTTTTTGTTTCTTGCTTCTGGGTTAGTGGCACCCTTACTATCTCTTCAGAAATCCTTGATTGGAGGGGTTCAGATCATTGGCCAATCAAATTTTCTGCTATAGGGGCTTATGTTCCGAAGCATCCTCCTTTTAAGTTCCAGTTGATGTGGCTTCGGGACTCCTCTCTTCATGATTTTGTTTTCCGTTGATGGAAAGATGGTGCTCCTGCATATGGTACTGCAATGTTGTCATTTTCTAAAAGGCTTCATTATGTTAAAAGGCAGCTCAAGATATGGAATAGGGAATGCTTTGGGAACCTTCACTTTATGAAGAGGCTTGCTCAAGAAGATCTTGATGTCATCACAATGGAGATTAGAGATCGAGGTTTCTCAGAGGATCTTGGTAAGGCTGAATCCCTTGCTTCTAGAGCTCTTGAAGAATGGGAACTTCGAAAGGAAATTTTTTGGAAGGAAAAGGCTAGAGTTGATTGGCTCCATGAAGGTGATCGTAACACTACCTTTTTCCATAAAACAGTGCAATCTCGCCGGAATCAGAGCACTATCTCTTCTTTGGTTAATTCTCAAGGTATCCAACTGAATTCCTTGCCAGCTTTGTTCCAAGAGGCTATTTGGTACTTCTCTACCCTCTTCTCTGAGGACTCTCCTCTTGCTGATAATGAAGAAAATCTTATTTTGTCCTGTATTCCTTCCCTTATCACTCAGGAAATGAATGATTATCTCATGCGTCCTATTTCTTTGGAAGAGCTGGAGGAGGTGGTCTTTGGCATGCCTAAGGGCTCCTGGTCCTGATGGCTTTCCAGTTGAATTCTTTCAAGAATTTTGCGACATCATTAATCATGATTTGTTGGAGGTGGTTAAAGAATCCTATGCTAGCAAGCAGATGCTTCGAGCTTTGAACTCTACATTCTTGACTCTTATTCCTAAGAGAGAGGGTGATAATCAATTGGATTTTTTTAGACCAATTGCCTTATGTAATGTGGTTTACAATGTTATTACTAAGTTGATTGCTGAGAGATTGAAAAGGTGGCTTCCCATTATTATCTCAGAAGAACAAGGTGGTTTTGTTGCTGGCAGACAAATTTTGGATGGGGTGGTTATTGCTACTGAGGCTATTCACTCTATGGCTACTTTAAGGGAGAGAGCCACGTTTGTTAAGCTGGATATGGCTAAGGCCTATGATAGAGTTAAATAGAGCTTCCTGAGGAGTATTCTTCTTTCTTTTGGATTTAGCTCTAACTGCGTGAGTTGGATTATGAGTTGTGATACTTCTGCCTCTTTTTCTGTTCTTATTAATGGTCAACCTTCTCAACTAGTTGGTGCTTCTAGAGGCCTCCGCTAGGGTGACCCTCTCTCCCCATATCTATTCATCATCATGGCTGAAGGCTTGGGCAAATTCATTAAGCATCAGGTGTCCCAGAATTCTATTCAAGGCTGGCGGTGGGGTAATGGCTTACCTTCTCTTTCCCATCTTCAACTTGTTGATGATTTTTCTCTTGTTGGTCTTGCTAGGATCAAGGAAGCTGAAGCCTTTCGACATGCTTTGGACATTTATTTGGAAGCTTCAGGCCAGAAAGTTAATGAGCACAAATCTTCCATTTACTTTTTTAACACTCATGATTCTATTCAACATAGGATTGTTGGTATCCTACGGTTTCAGATAGGATCACTTCCTTTGACTTATCTTGGCATTCCTATTGCTGTTTCCAGGCAGCCACGTCTCTTCTTGCAAAATTTGGTTACCAAGCTTCAGGATAAGGTAAATCATTGAACTCATAGATGGCTTTCTACTATTGCTCGGGTTACTCTTCTTCAAGTTTTTATCCAAGCTCTTCCTACTTATTGAAGCATGGTTCACACTCCACCTATTTACTTTCTCAAGGAGTTTGATGCTCTTTCTCGACAATTCCTTTGGAGTGGTAAATTGCGTAGTATTAAATGGAGCTTGGTTAATTGGGCAACTATTTGTAGGCCTAAAAAGGAGGGTGGTCTTGGTCTTCGATCTGCTCTATTGAGTAGTCAAGCTTTGGCTGTTAAACTTTATTGGCGATGGTGCTCTGGACAACATCAACTTTGGGCTCGTATTATCACTCATAAATATTTTCATGGTGTTGATCCTTGCTCTGTTTCTGCACTTCCTCTTGAAGGTCGTGGCTCAATGGTTTGGCATACTTTGAAGACAGGTGCAATGTTGGTTAAGAGGGGTCTGTTTTGGATATGTAAAGGAGGTTCTCAGGCTTTGTTTTGGTCTGATGCTTGGGATTGATTCCCTTCCATTTTATCCATATACCCTCATCTTCAGCCTCTTTGTGACTCTTTTCTTGCCACTGGATGGGATAAAGTGGCTCATTACAAGACTCCTTATCAATTGGGACCTATTGTTGGTTACAGATGGAAGCATTCTTCTCATTGGCCTCCTAGAGGTATAGACATGGATCGTCAGGAGCTTTCTCAAATTTTGGCCTCTAGAGAGTGTTCTTCTTTGCTTGGTCTAGATGTTTTGGCTTGCGCGGTACCTTGTCTGGTAAATATCATGTCTCTGCTGGGTATCAGGAGATAACTAGACAATTATTTGGGGATGCTGAGGTCCCTTGGTGGAAGCAAGTTTGGAATAAAGTTTCTTGGTCCAAGTGCAATTTTTTCATGTGGCTAGTGGCTCACAACCGTTGTCTTACCTGGGATAATTTTTGTAAACATGGATTTCAGGGCCCCTCTTATTGTGTTTTGTGTGGTAATGGAGAGGAGTCTGTCTCCCATCTATTCTTCCATTGCTCCTATTCTACTCGGATATGGCACCTTTGGTGGAGCGCTTGGGGTTGCTCTTGTCAGCATGCTTCCTCTTTGCCTAAGTTCTGGGCCCGCTTGGGTACTGCTCCCTCCAAGTCTTATTTTCTCCATGCTGTTTGGATTGCTGGCCCATCTTTCATGCTTTGGCATATCTGGTTGGAGAGGAATCGTCGCATATTCCAAGATGTTTGGCTTGGTGTTTTGCATCTTTGGTGAAAAATATCACATTCTCTTCAGGAAACTATTCTTGTGAAGTGTGAGCTTGATGGGGGTATGGATTTGGTTGATCTTGCTATTTGTAATCGCCTCAGTTTTCATCTGCAGGATAGGGCTGCAGCTCATAGGTTTCCTTCTATGTCCAGGCAGCTTCACCATCAGAGGAAGGGTCGGGTTAACCGGGATGGGCATTGGACTCCTCCTCCCTGTGGAGTTCTGAAAATTAACACTGATGGTTCTTCCCGTCAGAATCCTGGTCCGGCTAGTATTGGCGGAGTGGCTCATTGTAGTTCTGGGGATGTTAAATTTTTCTTCTCAGTTCATAAGGGTGATTATACTAACAATCTCATGGAAGCTCAGGCTATTTTATATGCTGTGGAATAGTGTTGCTTGCGGGGATGGAGTAAGATTATCTGTGAGTCTAATTCCCAGGTGGTGGTGAACATGCTTTCTTTGCAAGAGCTTGAGGATGTTAGTTGGCAGCTGGCCACTGTTGTTAAGCATATTCTTTTCTTCTCTTCCTCTTTTCAGTTCATTAGGTTCACGTATATTCCTCGTGAATGGAATAGAACTGCCGATTGTTTAGCCAAATGGGCATCTAGTCATGATCCGAGTTGGAATATTAGGGATAGGAGGCAACTGTCCTTTGAGATGGTGCAAGAATTTGATGATCTTGTTGCTCAAGATCGAGCTCCTTATTGAGCTCTCCTTGTTGTATTCCTTTCTGTCTTAATAAAATTTTACCCCTCTTTTTGCATAAATATTTCTAAAGTTCCATGGCTTTATGCCCTTCAGTTTGTTCACTTCCTGAGATGACGAAGTGAGAAATTAAATATTTATTCATTAGTTTATGGAGTAATTTTAAGGATAAATTGGATATTATTACTTTTATACAGAATATATATTTCATCAACAATGAGTACATATAATAGAGTGAAAAATGATGCAGCAATTGGGAAAGGATTAAAATAAATTTCTAAATATTATCACTCGAGCAAGCATGATTCATAATTTTATGTCTCAGCCTCATATTTGAGACAATTTTTGAGCAGCAAATGATCATTTATATTAGAATTACTGCTACCATTACACCAAAAGCTCAGTATTTTGATGTAATGGAAATAGTGATACCAACTAGTGGTTTCAGAGCATTGGGTTATAGGTTCAAATCCCTCTGGTCATGTTGAGCTGGGGAAGGGAATTGTTTGGAGGTCGATGCCTCCATCCCCTCTAGGTTGGTGCCTCTATCTAGCAAAGATTGATGGATTTGTGACATGTGTTTAACCACTTCCCAAGGATCTTTATCTTTGGTTGTTGTAACGTTCATTTACATCTAATGCTTTTGGTGTAATGGCAAAAATGTTTCCAACAATTTCTACATCCAAAATGACTCCCAAACCCTTTTCAGTAACTGGAGGGTGATTTCATGGCACTTTAATGCATTTTTGAGACGTCAATAGTCTCAAAAATGCTTATAAAACTCTAAAAAAGACACAACAATATTTGAAATTCAAAAATGGATTTGCAATCTAGCTGGAAGATATTGTATGATGAAATTTGGATCCAACAAATAGAGTGAAACATTGTCATAGTAGCAGGAATTTATCTCATTTGCACATAGAATCATATTGGAGAAATATCTCTATTTGTCAAAAATATCTATTTCTCTGAATGAGTCCAATGGACATCTAAAGAAATTGTGAAATCTCAAGGTCACCTTGAAGTGGGTTGAGAAATTGCATAATCTCAAATTTTTCATTTCTCATGATTCCCCTAGAGTGGGTTGAAAAAGGACAAAATTGAGAAATCAAGAAATCTCAAGGTCACCTTGGAGTGGGTTGAGAAATAGGGAAATTATGAAATCTCAAAATCTTCTTTTGTCATGGTCATTTTTGGAGTGGATGAGAAATATCTCCATTTGGTAAAGTAAGTTTCTTTGTCTTTCCAAGGTGGTGATAATGTAAGGTTTCTTTGTCTTTCCAAGGTGGTGATAATGTAATTAAAGGTAAGTATTGATATGAGGGATGTAATTTTGTTTTATTTTTATTTATTATAATTTATATTTCATGGAAATAATTGAATTCATAGTTTGATCATTTATGAATTTCCTTAAAATACTTTTTTTTTTCCTTGAAATTAAATTTTATTTCACACTTGAAATATATTATTTACATTTCCAATGAGAGAGAAAATTCCATAAAATTATTATCTTTGAAATAAAATGCTTATACTTTGATGGATAATAAGTTTATTCTTCACATATTATTAGTACTTGCCGGTAGGCTAAGTACTATTGTGTCATTTTTTGGGATTACTCGCATTAACTTGTTATTAAATTACCTCTATTCTACCAATAAAAATTAATTTTCTAGCTTTTAATTGGATGAATGGATTAGAGTCTTATATGGGGATTTGTGAATTTGTAGGAAGTATTTTTTTAAGAATATTTTTATTGTTTCTCTTATTCCTAATAGCACATTTGTTATCTTTTTGTTCAAATTTCTAATCAATTATTTATATTTCTTATTTTTAAGAACTATTATAAATAGTTTGTTTGATTATAAAGAAATACATTGAATTTTTTTAATAATATTTTAATCATTTACTTTAATTATTTATTACAACTCTTAGATGAGTGTTATTCCTCCAATTCTTCAACTATTGTGTGAAATATTTATAATATTTTAGTATATTAAAAAAATTTATATTGTATTTATTTCATTCATCCACTACTAATATTTATTAAATAGTTTTTTCAATTATCATTATTTGAATTTTAATATTAAATTAAAAAAAATTAAAATAATATATTATAAAATAAAGTTGAATACATTTTTATCAAATTATATAGAATAGTACACAAAAAGTGTTGTTTTAATTATAATATTTAACAATAGACCGTGAAAGTATTAAAATTATGAAAGGACACATTAGTATATTTGATACATATAATAAATATATAATGAAATTACAACTAAATTTATATCAAAATTAAAACTAATATGATTAAAGGCAAGTACTAAGCTACTATGTGGCACGTGTTCTAATTATTGCCTTTAAGATAAAACTTAAAGCCACTTTTGGAAAATCGAGAACTATGTCCTAGAAGGATTTTGAAAATGATAATTTGTTACTTCACAGAGGTAAATACATTTGGAACCCTCACAAAATAGTGCATGAGGTAAGAATGTTTAATTTCTTGATAAGGGAAATATTTTTAATTCATTTTACCTCCACTTTCTTGATGAAATGTTAAAAAAATATAAATGATATAGCTAATGGGATATTTAATTTTTAGCAATCACTTAAATATTTAATTCCTTCAACTTAGATTGTATATTATTTGGAGAAGATATTGAAATATTTCAAAATGTTTAATCTTTTAAATTTATTATTCCAATATTACTTCAAATATTTATCTTGATATTTTGGAGAGATATAAATCTTACATAAAGACTTTGTAATTAAACATTAATCACATATGATAATATTTTGTGAGGATATAATTATTATTGTATATTACATCATTATCAATTTAGAATTAGTGAAAAATAAAAGGATTTCTCTTATTAAAATTTTCCTTTTTACACATTCTTTTGCAACAAACCCGAGTGTGTAATTTTTGAGTTGTGTAGTAATATCCAAATGTTTTTACAAAGCCATTAATTATTAAAGGTAAGGTTTTATTTCTCACAATGTCTAATTGAAATATTTTTGTGTAAGATATCATATCAATATAGAAGAAAACAATTGGAAGGATAGATTTGTAAGGTTCAAAGCATTTTCCAAAGTAAACAAAATAGGAGATTGATGAAGTGTTATTTGATTTATTTCAAGCCAAAGAACATGACCTTTTACAAATTGGTGATAATGACACAAATTTTTTGGATTGGTTATTGTTTTGAAATATTACATTGTAATCAATAAAGTGTTCAATTACATTTTAGGTCTTAATCAGGAAGCGATGCAATAATATGAAGCTTCTATGCATTCTTTGGAATTTGATAAAGGATACCAAGATCATTCACATTAGATACAATGAATAGATTGAATATAGTGATTCATTTTCCAAGACAGTGGCTAGATGAGTATTGTAGTTTGATTAGGTAATGCAACTTGAACACAACTCAATTGCACTCCTTTTTTTTAATCAATAAAATGATGCAGTTTCCTGTCTAAAATTGGGAAGTTAGTCTTTCAATACTTTTATACTCTGTTTTTCTCTTGGATCCAAAGCTATTGTTTGATAGATTGAAATTCATGAATACTCTTGATTATTAGATATTTTCATAATGTCCTATGGTATATGTCTAATTTGTGTCCTTTAGCTAGTGTTGTTCATTACCTTAATCATCTACATATCATTCATCCATTCATGATATAATCATTTAAAATAGTTTCAAAACATTTCAAAATCATTCAATCTTATAATACCAGATTTCTCCTTGAGAATGCACTTGCCCACTCAATCGTATCTTTTCTAAAATCTTCAATTTTCTCCCACTATAAGGGTTGAGATAAAGGTACATCATCCTAGGTCTGTAGATCCTGAAGTGTGGAGATTGAGTGTAAGTTTTCAGTCTTCAAAGTTGGTTGAGATTGTGTTGAGATTCTTAGCATTGAGAAAGAAAGACTTTTAGAAATTCAACCAACAATTTTGATTACCAGTAGGATATCATGGACGAGTAATTGTCTATTACTCTTTGATGACACAAAGAATAATGTTCTTGCTACATTACTACTTGGACATGCTCCCACATATTGTCTTGGCCATTCATATTTTTCTTCCATGACACCATTTGATCATTCACCATACACATTCTACAATTGATAAACAAAAAATTCATTGGTTACATTCTTTAAATGTGTATGTTATTTATTATATCAAAATCATGAATAATGAGATTTTTCATTTAGGGTCCATTTGGTTGCTGGTATAGGAATTGAAAATTAGAATAGAAAAATGGAATGAGAATGGAATAATTTTTTTTTTTTTTAATAGAAAATAAAGATTGGCAATAGGAATGGCTATTCTAGTTCCAACTATTTTTTGGCATAGAGTGTGAAAAATCTAACTATTGTAGTCAATGATTATTAATCTCCTATCATAAATGATTATTAAACTACTGAAAATAAATTCCCAGCTAATATCGAAATATAACACAACTGCAACTTCACTTATAAAATATGGAAAGAAATGCGTAACACAATGAACACAATATTTTTGGACAAATTGTCCCTTAAAAAAACCCCTAAGGGAAAACCAGTTCTACAGATGAGGAATTATATTAAACTTAAGAAAATCAAGAGATACAAAACTCCTTGCCTCTCACTGGCAGAACTCCAACAACCTCCTAATTTCTCCCGCTGATATTCCCCACTGCTATCCCCATGCTAGTACTGCGCCCTTGCTAACACTGCAAGACAATTTGCTATCACTGCAAAATGCTTCTCCAAAACTTGTCTCTCCAAATGACCCAATGACCCCTTTTTATACTACTCCTATTGGTAAACCAACGACTGAGATTAAATCAAACCATTGGCTTAGATTAAGACAACTCGACAACCAATCATAGAATTGGTTGCAATGTGTCCAAAAGGGAATCACTAAAATTAGTAAATAATTATCCTTGCAATAACCATTTACTAATTCTTGGCAAGTGGACAAACAATTGTCCAAAATACCCATAACTAATGCTGCTATACATAGATAAAGACGAACAGTTGTCCAAGCTAACCATAAATACTACTACTATTTTTGAGTCAGAAATAACAGCTGTCCAACTGACAATAATTAACACTCCCTCTTAGCAAGGAAGTTGTTCTGCATGACACCCATCTTATCTCTAAAAAAGATAAATTTGGCCTTTCCCAAAGCCTTCGTTAGAATGTCTGCTACTTGCTCATCTGTAGGTATGTATTGTAGTCGAACAATACCTCATTGTACACAATTCCTGATGAAGTGATATTTGATATCTATATGTTTAGACCTATCATGAAACACTGGATTCTCAGACAACTTGATGTAACTCTGATTGTCACAATGTATCACAGTAGTCTCAACCTTCTGACCAAACAAGGCTACTAACAACTTTCAAAGCCATATAGCTTCACATGTCGCCATGCTAGCTGCTATGTATTCTGCTTCTGCTAAACTTAGAGCCATAGACTTCTGCTTCCTGCTGAACCAAGATACAACTCTTGATCCAAAGCTGAAGCAACACCCTGAAGTGCTCTTTTTCTCTATTGTACTTCCTACCCAATCTACATCAGTATAGCCTATCAACCTGATACCTTCACCTCGAACATATCTGATCTCGTACTCGACTGTACCATGCAAGTAAAGTAGCACATGCTTAGCTGCTATCCAATGCATTCTCTTTGGTTCAACCATGAACTAACTAAGAGAGTTTACTACAAATGCTATATCTAGTCTAGTGTTGACCAAATACATAAGTGAACCAATCAACTGTCTATACAAAGTGGGATCTACATCTTTCTCCTTAGTTGTTTCTACCTTCCTCCAATTCGTGATCATGGGTGTAGACATGGCTTTGCAATCCTCCATCCCAAATTTCTTCAAGATTTCAATGCAATATTTTCGTTGACCAAGGAAAATCTCCCCATCTATCTGCCACACTTCCATGCCTAGAAAGTAGTGCATAAGTCCTAAATCCTTCATCTTGAACTCTTCTGCAAGGTTCCTCTTGCAATCCACTATGAGCCCTAGTGAACCTGTAAGAAATAGGTCATCCACATAAAGAACAAGAATGAGAATTTCACCCCCAACCATCAAGTAGTAGAGACTCTTCACAAAGCCCATTTTCTGCAAGTATGTATCAATGAGCTCATACCATGCTCTAGGAGCCTGCTTGAGTCCGTACAATGCTTTCTTCAATCTGCACACGTGGGTCTCTTTGCTGTGTGCTACAAAGCCTTTTGGTTGTTCTATGTATACCTCCTCCTTCAACTCACCATTAAGGAATGTTGTCTTGACATCCATTTGATGGATTTGCCATCCCATCTGTGCTGCAAGTGAGATTACAGCTCATATAGAAGTATACCTGGCAATAGGAGCAAATGTCTCCTCATAGTCTATTCCCTGCTTCTAAGGGAACCCCTTTGCCACGAACCTTGCCTTGTATTTATCGATGCTACCATCTACATTGTGCTTTATCTTATAGATCCAGCGTGATCCAACTACAACCCTATCTGTTGGTCTAGGTACTACCTCCCACACATCATTCTGCATTATTGAAGAATATTCCTCAACCATAGCATCTCGCCATACCTGATGTTTTGCAGCTTCCTGATAGCTAGAAGGCTCACTATCTACCAACTGACTAAATAATGCAACATAGTCATTGAACTTGGCTGGTTGTCTTCGTTGTCTAGTACTCTTCCTAGGAGCTCCCACAAACTTCTGAGTATCCCTTTGTGTATCTAGAATCACATGGTTCTCGCTGCCAACTGTAGAGGATGAAAAGTCAACCTCTAAGTCTTCTAGATGCATTTCCTATTGCCCCATACTCTATGAATCTTCACTAACTGAGTCTACACTTGTACTGGTAACTGTACTTGAGCTTTTTTGCTCTTGACTTGGTCTTGGAGCTTCTGTTGGCTGCTCACTCTGATCATCTTCTTGCAAATCTTTGGATCTCCTGAATGCCTTGTCCTCCATGAACTTGACATCCCGTCTCACAATAAGTCTTTTAGTCCTCAGAATGAAAATCTTGTATGCCTTTGAGGTCTCACTATACCCAACAAAGTACCCCTTCTCTACAATCTAATCTAACTTTTTACATGTATCTCTAAGAATATGACAATATGCCAAACTCTCAAATATCGTTAAGTGACTAACATCTGGCTTCTTCCCTGTGAAAGCCTCCTCTGGTGTCATCTTCCCTAGCACCTTGTGTGGAACTCTATTCTGAATGTAGACTATTGTATTCCATGCCTCTACCCATAAGTAATGGGGCATGTCCTGGCCATGTAGCATAGCTCTTGCTACCTCTGATATAGAATGGTTCTTCCTCTCAACAACTCCATTCTGCTGTGGATTGTAAGGAACAATCCATTCTCTCTTGATTCCTTCTCTGGTGCAGAACTCCTAGAAGACATTTCCTTTGTACTTGCCTCCATTTTCTGACTGAGGAACCTTTATCTTCTTTCATGTTGAGTTCTCCACAAGAGCCTTGAACTCTTGGAATTGACTGAAAACCTCATCCTTAGTCTTCAAGAAGTATATCCAGGTCTTTCTAGAGAAATCATCAATAAAAGTAACATAGTACTCATATCCTCTAAGAGATTTCATTGACATCGATCCACAAACATCTAAATGTACTAGATCAAGAACACCCTTAGATCTGGTGTCACTCCTTGGAAAAGATGCTATCGCAAACTTCCCCAACACGCATCCCTTACATACATTGTCATGCTCTATGCTCACCTCTGGAACACCTGTCACCATCTCATGAAGCAATCTAAGTGCTTCATGATGAATATGGCCCATCCTCCTATGCCATAGCTCTAAAAGATCTCTATGATTACAGTTGCTCATGAGTGCCTTAGGAGTATCAAACTACAATCTATAAAGGCGATCACTCCTAACTCCAATAGTTATGGGTGATTTCCAATCCTTGTGCTTAATCAACACATTTTTCCCTTTAAAGAGTACATTATACCCCCTATCCTGAAGAACAGATACAAAAATAAAATTCATACCTAATCCTGGCACATATAACACATCATGAAGTGGAATTATCTTTCCATTCTCCCTCTAAAACTGAACAATCTCTTTCTCAACAGGGTTGAGTTTGGACAAGTTTCCCATTGAAATTTGGATGTTGGTGTCCTCCTCCTTGTAACTGGAGAAGTAATCTCTAACTCATGTCATATGAAATGATGCCCCACTATCTATATACCAAACACACTGTGAGGTTGAGCTAACCATACAAGCTATGAGTGCAAACTCATCTTCCATTCTACTAGAGAGTTCTTCCGCACTTGCTGAAGCTGCCACCTGCTTCTTACCCTTCTTCCTCTCTGGGCAATCACTGACATAGTGGCCAAACTCGTGACATCCAAAGCACTTGACCTTAGAAAGGTCCTTCTTCTTCTTCTCACTTTGTGAATTTGATCCTTTGCTAGATCCCTTCTTTGCTTTCCCTTTACCTGCTAGGGCAACGTTCTCTTGTTCCACCTCATTTTTCTGACTCTTGTTGGCCCCATTGACAAGACTTAGTCTAAACTCCTCCTGAGTGAAATCAGTCCATAGTCAATCCCAACTCGGTAAAGTACCTCATCCACTAAAAACTTGAACGAAGACACTCCATTGTTTAGTAAACCCATTTAGGGTTATTCTCACTATCTCGTCATCACTAGGGCTATCTCCAATAGCTGCTAACTCATCCTTGACAAGTTTGAGCCTGGTGAGGTAACTTGTAACGTCTTCTCCCTGATTCATCTAGGTATTTTTTAGCTTCTCTTTGAGAATCAACTTCTCGTTGGTGGTAGCATTCTAGTATAGATTCAGAATGGTGTCCCACATCTTCTTCGCTGTATCGAGCTCCGAAATATGTGGAACAATATGATCCTTGACACCATCAAGGATTATCCTGCTCGCCTTGGAATCATCCTTCCTATATGTTGCAAGCTGTGTTGCATCCATTGGTACAGGTACAACACTTGTAGCATAATCCTTGATACCATTCTCTAACAACAATAAAAAAATTCTGGCCTTCCAAACACCAAAATTTGAGGCACCATCCAATCTATCCTGATCTCTCAAACCACCTGAAGCTATCTCAAGGGTTTAAAGCAATAATGAATCTAAAGAGATCAAAATTTCTTTCCTAGGGCAAAACTCTTCTACCCTTAACAATGCTCTGATACCATGTGAAAAGTCTAACTATTACAGTCACTGATTATTAATCTCCTATCATAAACAATTATTAAACTGCTGAAAATAAATTCCCAACTAATATCAAAAAATAACACAACTACAACTTCACTTATAAAATACGAAAAGAAATGCGCAACAAAATGAACACAATATTTTCAAACAAATTATCCCTAGAAAAAACCCCTAAGGTAAAACCAGTTCTACAGATGAGGAATTATATTAAACTTCAGCAAATCAAGAGATACAAAATTCCTTTCCTTTCACTGGCAGAACTCTGAAAACCTCCTAATTTCTCCTGTTGATATTCCCCACTGCTATCCCCACGCTAACACTATGCCCTTGCTAACACTGCAAGACAATTTACTATCACTGTAAAATGCGTCTCCAAAACTTGTCTCTCAAAATGACCCAATGACCCCTTTTTATACTACTCCTGTTGGTAAGCCAACGATCGAGATTAAATCAAACCAATGGCTGAGATTAAGACAACTCAACAACCAATGATTGAATTGGTTTCAAGGTTTCCAAAATGGAATTACTAAAATTAGTAAATAATTATCCTTGCAATAACCATTCATTGATTCTTGGCAAGTGGACAAACAACTGTCCAAACTACCCATAACTAATGCTGCTATACATAGATAAAGATGAATAGTTGTCTAAGCTACCCATAAATACTACTGCTATTTTCAAGTCAGAAATAATAGCTGTCCAACTAACAATAATTAACATAGGGATATTCTCATTTAGGGGCAAAATTGGAAAATGTCTTCCTATTCCCTATTCTAATTGAGCATACCAAACAACAAATATAAAACATATTCTAATTTTATCTTCCTATTCCAATCCTATTCCATGGACCCTTAGAATTTTTCATGCCCTCCTACCTTTGAGGTATTTGTTATTTTGAAGGTTCTATTATTGTTAGCTATTTGCAGAATGAAAATCTAGAGTTGCATGAAGGGTTTTTGAAGAATTCAGAGTGACTCATAACATAGGACACCAATTTCCTCTTACTTGATACTAAAATGGAAAAATAAAATATATAGATTTATGCTATCCTATATTCTCTGTGTACTTTTTCTTTTGTAATATATGTGCAACCATTTGTATGATGCTTTCTATAAAATTTGTAGGATAGGAATTTATTTTCTTCTTAGTTCCGATCGTTTTGTTGGAAATTGACTCTACCTATTTCTTCAACTGGTTTTTATTTTATTGTGGTTACCTTAGCAAAAATAGTATTGTTTTGTTCATGAATTGGGCAAATAAAACACTAGTAGTAGCCATGCGTTCTTCTATTTCCTTTTGATTGAAGGAATGAATAAACTTTTCTTTCATTCTGATCTAGCATCCTCATTTTGTCAAAATGTAGTTTCTAGGTGAGTTTAGATTTCAACAATTAAAAACTCGGTTAAAATTTTTTATAATCATTGTTAATGTTGTGTTTTAGCAAAATTCATATTTCTAATTGTGTTTTATTAAGAAAAGCAACAATTAGAATGCTAGACACCAATAATAGAGCATTGCCAATGTCTTATAATGAAAGATATAGATAATTCAGATCTCCTTCTGTCAAAGACAAATGTCCACAAGCGGCTGACCTGCCAACCATGGTCAACGCTAACAATGAAAGAGACATGGAACAAGGCCCCATAATAGCTTCAAATTTAAGCCAAAAACAACAACATGGGGTTAGAGTGTGCCCTTTAAAACTTTTAGCACTTACACGATCATAAGGAAAAAAAAACTAAAATAGGAAATCACCATAATAACAAGGGAACAAACTCAGACCATCTATGTCTGTTCTAGAACAATATAACCAAAGAAATAGGACCAAAAAATACTATACCTCTACCCTTGGTAAAAATGATACACATCTTGCCACCATAGATCCAAGCAAGGCTTAGTCTCTAGCCTTGACAAATGCAACCAAATTTTTTCCAGCCCTTCACAATCCCTCAGATCATTATAATAGCAATGAGAAGAATAGGGAGGAGGAAGACCAAACCCTAGATGTAAGAGGAAATCCCCCTTCTTCTAACAAAACTACTATAAAGTAGGAGAAGTACATAACATCACAATAGGAGTTTCTTCTACTTTCCAATGCCTAAATATGATCTCCACCTCACTAAGAGTTTTCTCCACCTGCATAGGATTTATGAACATAGAAGCAATAAGGAAGACTCAAGCCATTCTCATAGGTATAGTAAGACACCTCTCCATACCAAAGTGATTATGTGAAGAGTCATCTCTTCTTCACCAAATAGAGGAAGCCTTTACCTTCGAACATGAGAAACTAAAGGAAACTCGAAAGAAACAAGCACCAAGAGGCAAGATAATCCCCAACATGATGAACAAAAGTGCCCAACAAGGGGTGGCTATTGACAAGGAAAGCCGTAAAAAATGAAGACATGTCTAGGGAAAACAACCCTATCAATAGAACTAGCACATTGGTAGAATTTTGACAAATAAATGAATGTGACTAAAACGATTTAGTCACATGACTAAAAGTGATCAAATTTTAGCAATGTTTTGATTTTATTGGTAACTAAATTAATGACTAATTTGGCCATGAGTAAAATCGCAAGATTAGAAAAAGATAAGTGACTAAATAAATGATCAAATAAATGAATAAACAATCGACCACTAATGATTAGTCTTGCAAACAAATGACATGATGAATGATTGTGAATTTTTCATCATATTAATATATTATATTATTTAACTTTTATATAGAGTTTCACATTAGAATTTAGAGTCTATCACAACATAATGGAAGAAGATTTTATTATATTTGAAAGATTTCTCTCCTTGTGAGCTTTTAGTAATGGAGCCCCATTATCTTCCTCATAATATTTTGCTTGCTAACTAAAATTAATATGCAAAAATTATCTAAAAATTATTGACCACTTTCTTCCTGATTGTTCAATAAAGATATTTATATTAGAATATAAAATATATCATAATATGATGAAGTCATATTTTATTAGATTTTAAAGATCTCTCAATATGAGCCTATTAATATGAAGCTCAGTTATAATCTTCATAAAAATATTTTACTTCTAACATTTCTCCACAAACATTACAACTTCAACTTTTATGTATGTATTAGATTTGCACAATAAAATAATATATAAAACATAATATTATATATTCTAATATGGGTAAGTGCAAGAAGTTGGTCTCACTTTTGGGCGAAAAGTGGAAGTGTTTTTCCTATCTTTGAATTTTCTTGTTAGTTGATGTCAAAATTTGATGCATTTAGAGATTGAACATAAAAAAAACTTCAAAAATAGAAATTGTAGCGATTAGAATCTACTTTTTGAATATGTAATTTGTTTGTATACGCATATGATAGATTTTTTTGGTATGGACCTTTAAAAACCACTTTTTCAAAATGCATGTATCATGACCATACCACACTCGTGTACGAACACCATAATCTGACACAAATAAATGAATATTTGTAAATCCTTTTAAATGAAGCTACCTAGCACACCAAAGATTGATGATTTTATTTTGCCCTAATTTTTCATTGAATGATGTTTTTATTATTAATTTTTAATTGGCTATCAAGGTAAATTTTAAAACCTCTCATGTATGGACACCATAATTTGATGAAAATTTCATTTTTTTTTAAAAATCTTCTTTTCTTAACTTCAAAAGAATTGTATGTAGGTTGATGACATATAAATTAATTTAATAAAAGTCATAAAATAAAAAAATTATTAAAGAATTAGTGAACCTTTCTATTTTAAATTTAGGTACCACCTTTGATTAGAAAGTAATGAAAAAATAATAAATGAAATCATAACACTATAAAATTTATATTTCTGAAATTAGGATAGTGAAAGCTCTATTGGGTTTTTGTTTCATAAAAAAATTTGATCAAGAAGACCCTCTAAAAATTATGGAAAGGCATGAATTTGTTAGTTCAATGCCTTAGCTAAATCTGTAGAGGCCAAGGCATAGGCTTGGTCTCACCAAGCCTATGCAAAACAAAAATTTGAGGTAGTAAAAAATAATCCTGCCCCATGTTGTAAGCAGCAGGCACTGATTATGTGAAATTCAAAAAATGGGTACCCATTTTGAAAAATTAAAAGCAACATTTAAAATCTCCCAAGAAAATTTAAAAAAAAGATTTTTTTCTTTTCTTTTCAAAAACAATACCCATTTTTTGAAAATAAAAATTGGGCACCCGATTTTTAAAAAATGGTTGCCCATTTTTAAAATTTAGGATTGGGCACCTAAGCCTAATATGGGGTACCTATTTAAAAAAAATAAGTACCTGTTTCTAAAAGAGCATGATCTCAATCCATGGACTTCTACGGAATTGAGACCCAACTTCTTGCTTCTACCCATATATGAAAATAATATAATTAATTGGATCCCATTCTAAATTTGTCTCACATTGTTAATTTTTCATCTTCCTTACCAAATCACTTGTGTCTGTCTCTACCACTCCAAACCAATCTCATGATCCTAAAACCACTGAATACATGGTTAATTCAATAGTATTTTCTTGTGATATTTCTCACCTATAAGACACATAGAAGTCTATCTCATGTTTGATACCTCTCTTAAGCCCCCAAACCCCCAAACTTTTGGTTTTCAATTATAGCAGAGGAAAGTCATCACTAACACCACGATGAGTAGTAACATGCTCATGTCTCTTACAATTCATCTTCTTTATAGGTACACATTGTAAAGATCTACATTGGCATTAATCTTGACTACTTTTATGCCAAATTTAATGGCCAAACTACATGTCTCCTATGAATAAGTTTAACACAAGTTAGGTTCATCTTTAAGTTATGAATGCCGGATTCACTTTAATTTTAATGTCATTGGTCATTGGTATTTGTTTGTATTAGGTGTATATTGATATGATATGATGTCTAGATTCATTGTGATTGAGACTTAATGGAGCATAAAGGTTAGGGATGAAGTAGAATCCTAGCATTTTCCTTGATGAATAGAGATTCATGCAAAACTCTTAGGCATGAAACTCCAAAGAAAGAAAGGGTGTAAGTTCTTTTCAAGAATGACTATTTTATCCAATGATTATGAACTATAAGGGGGGTTAAAGAAGTTGCATATAATTTTTTGTATACTTGAATGATGTAGGTTACCTTGGGTTCATAGCACCCCAATGATTTGAATTAAGTAGTAATATTTACTCAGAGTGCTAATGTGGAAAGAGGTATTAGTGAAACCCGCCATTGAACAAGGAAGTTCCTTTGGTTTACTACTTGCAATTTATTTTATGTACATTCAAAGTGTGGATTCATGGACAATGTAGTGAATCATTTGACAAAATGCCTCAAAAAATTTGTTCTAATGGAATGTCATGGCTATAGGATATCACAATTTTGATTTTTAAAAATGCCTAAAACATTCAAGATGTTAGAATTAGGAGGCACAAAGCCAAATTCCATAAATTTTTCCAACATCCTACATGCCTTTCTAATTGCAACTTTCAGACAAGGTATGAATATCTATCCAATGAAATAGAATGGAGAATTTTATTATAGTTGACCTTCCATGGTAGAATCTGGGACATATTAGCAAGATGTGTAAGATAAACAAGGAAACCAAACTTTTTGACAAAATTCCTGACAGAGATGCATTCTCTTAGGCTACTACTGTAAGTACTTGCTTTTTTCATTCTTTGACTTTGTTTGCATTCTTTCCCTACCACATTAGAATACATCTCTCCTCTATGTGGCCTTGCCGTCACTTTGATTCATTTCACAAGCCATCCTTTTTCTAAAAAAGTAGAGAAACATACTTGGAAATAACTTCAACCAATATTTTGTATAAGAAAATCAAGCATTTCCAACAAAAAAGTCACTATACCATCTAAAGGATTTGAGAAAATACACAAATCAAATCTACGAAGCCCTTGAATACCTACATGTAAAAAACCTATCACAAAGAAGAAGAAGACAAGAGGAGGAAAGTGTTTTATCTAAAAACATGCTAATTGTATTCTTAGATAAAGAAAAGATGTAGAATTATAAAGAGATCAATCCTTATAACAGGAGATAGGAGGAAAGTGTTTTATCTAAAAACATGCTAATTGTATTCTTAGATAAAGAAAAGATGTAGAATTATAAAGAGATCAATCCTTATAACAGGAGATCAAAACCCAAAAAGGGTAACCTAGAAGGTAAAAGATATTTAATAATTATTAATTAATTATTAAATAGAGAATGAAAAAAGCACATAAAGTGAAATCTTAAGAAGTGAGAAAAGGTAATTTAATTAATTTAATTTAATTAAAATTTTTTCTAATAGCGCCGCTTAAGATGAGCAACAATGCAATTACAAACAATGCAAAAAGAGCAAGGAAACTACAAAGTAATGTTGAAAGAAAACTTAGATCTTGCAAATAAGGCCTGATACAGTACCCAATTACAACCAAATCTCTATGAAATGGAGAAATAGAGAAAACCCAATGGAAAAAACTCTACTCCAAAAAGAGATAGCTAAAAACCTAGTGAAGAACGACAGAAGCCTCCAACTAGAGGAATCTTCTAGAAAATAGGAACAAAGACCAATCATGAAGAAACATCAGTGAAGCATAAAGAAGTCACAAAATCTGTAAAAAAAAATTGCTAATATGTAGATCCTCCTCTAAAATAGAACCTGACCATGTAGAGAAGACTACAATTTGTATCAAATCAAGAGGCAAATGATTGAACTAAAAAATTCAGATAGCATGAAATAGCATCTAGGAATTCATCCCACACTGCAAGATCTAAAGCATAAAGATCATCCTGCTAAATAGTAGAGCTCATGTCTAAAGAAGTAGGAGGTGAAGGAGTAGGAAGTTCAACACTTGTCTCAAGAACAAAATGATTCAAGTGTCCAATATTCTCCTCATGTGAATTATTCAACCTTGATAAAAGGGTTAGGTACATCATGAATATCATCACCATTATCAACAAAATGTGCAAAAGAATACAAGCAAGATGTATGATCAACAACTGCCATAACTATGATATCTCTAGTCTCCATGTCCCTAATATAGACATAATCAAGAGTGAACTCAACAATTTCACTTTGTGCCCCATGAGTAATCTGGTAAATGGAAAGTCCATATTAGTCATCAAGGATGGTCCATAGAGAACACCATTAAATGTACCTTGTCTCATAGGAATAGAATCTTTCCCAAAACGTTCATGTATGTATTATTACCCATCAATATAGGCACATAATTACAAAGCTAAATAGAGGAAAACATATCATAGAAGATGCCATATGATGTGATGCATCTGAAGTAAAAAATGGGGTGTGTGTTGTTGAGCCACAACAGTGACATATGTAGTTTTTGGGTTATTCAAACACCTTTATGGAGTTTAGGTTTTCATCCAAAACACTTTGAGGAGCACTATTAGTCTAGGATGATGGCTCTTGAAGCCTTATTTTCTTTGCATGATGGTTTGGGGAGCCTTAAAACACATTTGGTTTATACTTTGTAGAGTTCTTTTCTAATTTGTGCTACATTTCCCTAGGAAATTTGTTCTTTATTGTTAATATCTCTTTTGTCTATAGTTTGTTTGTGCTTTTTTTACTGATAGACTTTATTATATAATATCTATGGAAGAGTTTCTCTTAGGTGGGGTTCTAGATCCCTTGTAAAATCTACTTATATGGAGTTTCAAATTTCCTCAAAACTTGATTTTACCCTTAATCTAAAATAATTTAAAAGAAATATTAAAAAACCACATTAAATACACATAAGTAATCTGAATATAGTTTCTACTTTTCAAGGCCTCCTTCACATTAAGTCATATTTAAGAAAGTTTTACTAACAAGTCTAAGTCCTAAGTGCAATATCCATAGTCATGATTAAAATAGATATAAAATCTCATAAAAAAAAATAATACAATTGATATAGTGAAATGCATACAATAAAAAACATCCACTACACATGTAGCATTGTATTTAGTAATAAATACAAGTACATAAAATACAATACATCATCTCATAGGATCTCAAAATACAAGCTAAATGAATACAAATATACATTAAGTAAAAAGAAAGTCTCCAAGGTAAGAATAAGAATTATAATAGTACAACTACATCAAAAAACATCCAACATTTGTCAATTAGAGGGAAATCCAAATGGTAGGTAGTCACTACCTCCTGACTTCGTGGTAACCTAATCTAGTTCCTACTCCCATTGTGCAAGAAAAATAATATACAATCCATAGACTACTAATCAAATCATTAAATCAATCTCAAGAAAGGAATTTTGATAGCTCAATCAACACCAAGGGTAACACAAACTATTCATAAAAGAAATGATAACCAAAGTCAAAGTGACAATCATCCAATGCCAAACCACAACATACCAAAGTCAATAATAGGATACCAAATCCAAATAAAATGTTAAAATCCAAAGAGATATAATATCAAAATAAAACCAACTTCCATATCAATTTCAAGTGGCAAAAGAAGAATGGTCAATGAATAATTGATAATCACCAATAAAAGTAAACCACCAATAACTCCAACCATAAGTATCAACTCACAATAAATCCACCATCCAAATGCAACATCCAACAACAAGTACACCATTAGGGGTAAATATAAAAAAAAAAACATGAAGGAGACTAGGGCTACATATTTGGGAGCCTCATCACATGAGTCAATGCTAATAGACATCAGTCCTCTAGAGAGTCTATACAATATTAGTAATCCTTTCATAAAATAGGGAAAATAACTCTGCAAGATCACAATCAAGCATCTTCCCCTACTCCCATCCTAGACTGTACTAGTAATCAATGTATGGATGAGAAACACAACTATCTTATTGATGTTTATACTCATTCTCAAAAGATTTTTAAGTTATCACTAATTACACAACTAACAATGAGTTACCCTAATAGTTACTTTCAGCCCCGAGGCCCATTACAAGCCACTCACATAGAAATGCCCTTAGAAAAGCTTCCCAAAGCTCATAAAGCACAATTATGTCCCATACCACAAAAGTAATATTGATTGAATTCAGTTTCGTAACCTGAAATCCAAAACATGTATTGGTTCTCAAAACCCAAGTCAACATAAATGATCTTTTAATAAATCACATAAATATACACCTCAATTTGAATCATAAAATACAAATAAATCTTGCTCAAATAATCATCATAAAAGAAATCTCAAAGGAAGCCTCTGATGCATATTATATTTTGGCCAACTACATAAATCACATAAAATAAATATCACGAGACTTTAAACAAAACATAAACAAACACATAGTTTTTATCCATATAGTTTAATTCCATCATTTTCTATTGTTTAGTTTGGTCCATAAAGATGTGATTAACAATAAGGTTAGAATGTACATGTTAATAATTTTTTATGCTAATATATTTATTTAAATAAATAGGTATTTAAATATAAAATCTCTTTGTGAATAAAAAATACCATGTAATATTATCATGTTTTAATTTAAATGATATTAAATTATAAATGACTTAATTAATAACATAAACATATATTGTTAGATTAAATATAATAATATTAATCCCATTTGAAGAAAAAAAAATCTATTCTCTTTTCATTCATTCAAATAGCCATATTAATTTGACTTCCATTTCAGAACAATATTAATATTTACTTTTCTTTTAATTTATAATGTAATTATAAATGACTTGCACTTAGAATTTTGATTTATGTTGAATTATCTATAATTTTACTCATAATATCAATTCATTATAAGTATATAACTTTATATTGAATTTCATTATAATTTCTCTTAAATTATAACTAGTCATATCCAACCATTAGTGACCTTGTATAAATAGGAAATTAAATTAACCTCATTTATTCAAAAAAAGTAATAGTATTTATTTATTTGTCAAAATAAATGAATAATAATAATAAACATATTTTTTTCATTAATATTTTAAATTAATAAATAATAATATTTATTTATTTTATTAATATAAATTTGAATCTTTGTTTTTGTTTGGAAAAACAAAAAGCATGCAATTGTTATTTTTACATCTCTATGATCTCTTAAAATATGCAAGCATTATCTACTTAGTTTTCTTTCTTTAATATATTTTCTTTCCACATCCATGTATGTGTTATGTTGTAACATGATTTTATCAATTATTCTTTTATTTTTCTAAAAAAATTTAGCCAAATTTATCTTAAATATAAGAAAAACATTTATCTTTATTTAGAAAATTCATGATAATTATATGGCTCTATGGGAAAAATTTGAAGTTGAAACCCTCATTGATTCAAATTGTTGTTTTTCTCTATTTTTCTATAGTTGAATTTTTCAATATTAAAAATAATTTTTAAAAGAATACAACATAATAATTTTCTATATTTTCTATAATTTTTCTCAATTAAGTTTTCTTTCCCTAAATCTACAATATAATTCTTCATCTAGAAATTAATACAATATATCAATAATCAATTTGTAGGCACCAAGGAATATACAAAGTAGATAGATCTTTCAAATGGAATTTTACAATGGGTTTTTTAATCCTACCTCCAAACAAAAACTCAAATTTGATACACTATATGAATGCATAAAAATTCAAACATTTCAAAAACATTCATCAATTCTTTTCTCTTATTCTAAATTCACTCTCTCGAAGCCTATGCCTATTCAAATGATAAAAAAATCTCTAATAAAGATCTCTAACCCTACCTTGGGTTTCGGTCCTATAATTTAATAAGTGACATAAAATAATAGTTAGTTTCATTATTTAATCCTTTAATGTACACTTAAAGAACTTTTTAGTTTATGCATTTTTTTCTTTTCTCCATTTATTTAATAAGTGCAAGTACTTAAAAAAAACATAATTCATTATTTTAAGTAATATTAATTTAACTAAAGCTTGTTATTTAAATAATAATTTAATTCAATCATTATTAATTAAACAATTTCAATAACTCAATATTAAATTTTTTATATTTCAAATTTTCTTTAACCAATTTTCTAAATTAGACTTTTTAAATTAAAACACTTGTTTAATTAATTTTAATTTAACTACGTTTTCTTATATTTTAATATTTTCTTTTTAATCAAACAATATTTAATAATTCTCAAAATTATATGAATAAGTCAAATAATATAATTAAATCATTTACCGAATAAATCACATAGCTAAATCCACATAAAAGTAATATTAACGAAATTGACTAAAACCCAAAATCAAACAACATATGTATTGATCTATTGTATTGCACGATGCTTGACTATAGGAATCCTTTTGAACTCCTCTCTTGAAAAGATAATAAACAATCAACTTAAAGGTTCAAGCAATCTTATGACCTACTAGAATCCACTCAATTGAAGATAGATGTGTGTGTTCATAAGGAGGCCTTTATTGGTTTGACCAATTTTGAATAAAATGTATGATCTGCTATTTAAAAAGTAACTACAAAAGAGATATACTTTTGGTATTTTGGTTTTATGATGAATGCAATTTATTGATGCAACTATATGAATTCTTATTTTAACCAAGTGTTAGCAAAGAAAATAAAAAATATAAGGTAACAAGAGATTAAAGAAAATAACTTGAAAGGGAAATTATTAATGGACATAAACTATGGTTATAATACATCTGCGAGTTAAATCATCAAAAAGATCAGGTAGGAAACCAATGAAAATAGGAACAATGCTTCCTCAATTCCACTAATGCAATCGTTGATGGGATCTTGATAATAACTAAAATATATTTCACTTCCCATCAAATTGGAAGGCCACTAAAAGTATTCTCATGTGAGACAAGAAACTATGTAGGAATAATAGGTGATCTTTTCTCCAACTCGATACATTAGCAGAATTCGTTAACATGAGGTAAACACCAGAACTAAAAGGTAGTACAATCATAAAAACTTAATAAAACCATTGGCTCCATTATTATTTATGAACATGTATTCACAAAAATAACACAGTTTAGCAAGAATAACTACAATTAGAATGAGAGCACCAATAGAATATATTATTGCATCAAAATATTGGCCTGGATTACATATTACATCCATGTATTTGTAAGAAATCATCTCCTCCCTTTATTTTAGGAGAGAGAGTTCTTAAAATACAACTCATGCTAAAAAATATATTATTAATCTAATTATATAAAAACTGACTCTCTAAATAGTGTTAAGTAGGTCTCCAGCCTTGTTTTATATCAATGAATGGGTGTGTTGGTGTAGACACATATTTACTATATACACTTACTTCAGTTTACTTAGGTTAATGCACTATTTTATTATTTTGCATTATTTTATTATTTTATTTTGTGAGACACTTAGGAGTTTGTGCACCTTTTTGAGTTGTCATGTTGACAACATAGAAGTATGCAACACTATTTCAACACATGGTATCTACAACACTAGAGTTTGCATCATTCACTGAGTTGTCATGCAAACAATAAAGTTATTCACACTCCCTTTTTAGCACATGTTGTCTACAAAACTAATTTTCATGTTACACCTTTGTAGGCTTATCATCTCATCATCACACTTACTTGTGTTTTCCATAAGTGCTTTCCTTTTTCCCTTTGAAGAGGTTGGAGTTGAATCCTTAGAAGTGCCTGGCACTTGAATCGTGTTCTTCTTGAGTAGATTTTTCAACTCACCAGTTCTTTTAGTCTTGCAATGATGCTCATCATGATTTGGCTTTTGCAATATGCACAAAAATATTTGTCCTTCTTTTCATTACTTCCCTTCTTGTTGGAAGAAGAATTACCTTGCTATGAGGAGGATTGTTGTGTCTCATATTGTGATTTTTGCTTCCACTACTTCTTCTTCTTCTTGCTAGAACTTTCCCCCCTTGACTTGATTGGTGCTCATCACTAGCCACCAAGGCTTTGGTCTTTGATGACTTGAGAAGTCCCAAATCCATCAAATGAGATTGTTCAACAGTCAACATTTCTACAAATGCATCAAATGTAGGCTTCTAGTAAGCATATCCCATGGTTAACCTATGAGTATTAAAATTCGAAACAAAGGAAGCATACTCTATGGGTAGCCTCTTTAGGATATGATGAATCAACTTTTCATCCTTCATGGAATTACCACAATCTTTAAGTAGTGCCCTATACTCATTGGCTTTGTTGATGTAATCCTGAATTGCATCAAAGTTCTTTGGATCCAAGAGAAGTAGATCATCCTCAATCTAAAATCCCTTTTCTTCATCCACCTTACCATTTAATGATTCAAGCTTATCCCATGCTGATTTGAATTCCATGAAACTAGCAATGTGAAAGAAGAGATCTCTATGTACATAACTCCTGATAATTCCTAAAGCCTACTGGTCTTATTTTTTACATTCAATGAGTTTTTAGCATCAGTAGGTTTGGTAATTGTACCATCAACATAAAGACTATATCCTTTTTATATTAATCTACTCCATGCATTATCTTTCCATGTAGAATAATTATGTGAAGTTAGAGGTGGAGATTTAAATGAACCCATGATGCAGAAAATGTAAAGAGCACAAAGGAGAGATAGAAGAACATAGTACACCCCCCCTTTCACTCAATCAAAAGACCCCTCCAAAACAGATGCTTTGGGCACTTTATAAGTAGTGCATGTGTAATGGGCCACTTTTCAAAATGAACAAAGTGGACTTTTTGATTTTACATTTACAACTACCTTTTGAGGCTCAAATCTGTCACTATGAATTGTAGCTCATATGTACAACAATTCTGAAAAGTAATCAAATTTTTACAATGTAGAAAAAGTCCTAGTTCTGAAAGTGAACATTTTTTCAACACAATCCTAGAATTTGACTTCAGATCTGGAATGTAGACAAAAAACAATGCACTTTCAAAAAACATGGAACTTGAAAAAGTGACTAAACGTGCCTGTACGGAGCATTTAAAGTTGCAAAATGTAGGATTAAGTAGGTAAAGTTGCCAAAAAATGCAATTTATGAAAAATTTGTGCACCAAAATCATAAAAGAACACCAACAATGTAAAGCTCAAGAAATTCTACCCAATTTCAAAACAAATTGCACCTAAATTGGAGTTTGGATGACCAAGCTATGGCCTTGCAAAGTCAAGGCTTCCAAATCAAAAAGCAATCTAGAGAGGGGTCTAGTAGAAAAATTGTGTGCTTAAATTCGATGGTCAAACAACCATCATAGCAGTTATAAAAGACCTAGTTTTGATGATTAGGTGGTCGTTAAATTTAACCTCGTGACTAGCTGATGTCAACGAAAAAATGACCAGTTGGGTGACATGGCCATATGGTTGTATAGACAGGACATGTGTCCATACAGAAATGCTTAGTTGCAGTCATCCATGGTTGTTGACATGTCCTTAGGTGCTATCATGGCACTTTCGAGTAGGTTGCCACATGGGTTGATAGCTATCTTGATGTGGCAAAGAGGGAGCAGCTCCACGTGGTGGATGCCAGTTTTCTATGTAGGTCTACAGATGGTGCCTCGTGGTAGTTAGTCATCAACTTCAAAAAACCTATGGGGTGATAGAAAGTCTGCAAATGCCATCAGAAACTTTTGTTATGCTAGGTTTTAAATTTTGTTGCCTAGAGAAACAAGGCAGTAGGCACCAACGAGATTTCATCAGCACCAAATTTTCAAATTAAAATCCCACATTTCTTGCAAGAGTTGAGTTTGAAGAGTTTAAAAAAAACTCAACAATTATAAAACGTAAACATGCCTGTAGGTGGGGAATGTTGAGGAGGCTTGCCACCAGTCAGTCTATTGTGTCAGATTTGTTAAGTGCTCAGTCGGTGAATATGGTATGACCTTCAATTGTGATGTCACTGTGACTAGGAAAACAATGCCGACCAATTAAATAATAAATTCCTCTCTGTAGGGTGTAGGGTTGGGATCTGATAGCCTGGTTCCTATACCAAAAACGTTTTCTCTGCAAGGCCAGCTGGCCTAAAAAAAATTCAATTTTTTTTTGAAAAATAATTATAGATCCAAAAAATAAATCAAATAGATCTACAAATGAACATACCTGAACTACAAATTGTGGCCTTTAGGTGCCAATTTGCAAAAAAAATTTGCCTCATGATTGGCTTTGGGCTAAGGTAGCCAAGTTTATAGTCGATCTTGACTGAATCAAAATTTCAAATAGAATGGCAAGGTCAGATCTAGCTCTAGACACTCCCAATTTCTACAATACTCCAAATCCAGGCTGAGGTGTTGAAGCAACAATGGTCTCAAATAGTTATGTGATGAGAAAATCTCCAAGCTCTAATACGATGTAAGAATTTATCTTAGGAAAAATTTCACCTAGGAACTAAGAACTCAAACACAAGCATAGCTATAGACTACAAAGAGAGAGTACGATCAGAATGATGATGTATTCATTCAATATGCATTGTTAGAGTACACTAGGAGTGCCTATATATAAAGGCCTTTGAGATACATCTAGAATGCCTTGGAATCAGCTACATGATAAGTCATACAACTAGGTTCATGTCCATTGAATATGGATTATCCTCCATTAAGTACAAAAGTAAGTGTGATGATGAGAGGATAAGCCTACAATGGTGCAACATGCAAATTAGTGTTATAGATAACATGTGCTAAAAAGGGAGTACAAATAACTGTGTTGTCTACATGACAACTTAGTGAATGATGCAAACTCCAGTGTTGTAGACACCATGTGCTAAAATAGAGGTGTGTACTTCTATGTTCTCAACATGACAACTCAAAAAGGTGTGCAAACTCCTAAGTGTCTCACAAAAAAAAAATACAAAATAATAAAATAATACATTAACCTAAGTAAACTTAAGTAAGTGTAAATAGTAAATAAGTATTTAAACCAATAGGGTGCATGAGCCTATACATGCCTTAAAATAATAAAAGAGGAAGTAGATAATAAGAAAGAAGCTATGAGATGATCTAGTAGTCTTTGGGAGCTCTAAAAATAGAAGCTTGGCCTTCTTTAGGTGTCTCTCGGAGTAGAATTATTGTTAAAATGTGTTTCCAGTGCATGGAATACTCTAAATTAGGAACTAACAATTAACTATCAACACACCTCTATCAAAAGCACACCTGCGCACCTTGATGCTAGGGTCCAAAAATAAAAATAAATTCCTAGAGTCAAATCTAAATTTCTAGCATCTAGGTTTTATTCTCATTTATACCAAAATGATGTCTAGATTTTTTCTCTTGAATTTCTCTATTATCTTCATCACTTGGGAAACTTCTGGAAATTTATATTTTACTAATTGTCAATAGTTGTCAACTTCTATTTGGGTTGCCGAAATATCCTCAAGTTTAGTGTCCAGCTCCAACAATATCTCTTTAGTCTTGAATCCTTGCCTAATATCTTCATCGACACAGCATCTTCGAAGCTTCCTCATAAATGTTGGACCACTAATTACACCATACTGAGCTTAATCTTTGACTCATATTCAAAAATCTCAAGGCAATAAGCATTGTAATACCTTTTCTCTTCCAAAATTTTCTCTTGATTTTGGTCTCCTAAAATGAATATCTACATGTAGATCCTCTATGACTTAAATGATGGTAGATATCTTCTCTATCTATTTTTTTAACTTATCAAGCTCCTTTACGGTAAATATTTCCATGAGTGTATGATACCTTTGGCTTGTTATTGATTGAAGTGCCTATAGGTCTTTAGCCTAGGTATGTACCTCATCCATCAATCCAAAATCCTACTTACTATGGATACTATAGCTTATCTACACTTGACTGAATATGGTGCAATAGGTTTAAGTTCCCCAGTATTATTTGTACACCTTTCTCCTAAAAATTGTCATTCCATTTCTGATATGCCTCCAAAGATGGGTCTAATTGTACATTCCCCTTTTCTTTTTTCTCTAATGTCATAGCAAGAGTTATATTTGGATTATCCAAGTCTACAGGTCCTATAACTCCATGCAAATAGCCTCTTAAAAGCTCATTTTGTTTCCATAGTTCAATCAACTTGGACTCATCTTGGTCCATATATCTAAACACCTTTTTCAATCCTATAGTGATCATCACTTTAGAAATGTCTACTATGGGTCTACCCAATGTGACCTCCGTTATTTGATAATCCTTAGGATTCAGTTGTTTGGTCTCAACATCTGGAGAAGGAATAGCTATGTGTGCAAGCTAATCTAGATATCGATTCTTCATTATGAAGGCTAGTGTTCATGCATCACTTGTAGGTGGCTCAGGCTTCTTGAGGGCTTTGACCAACTCTCTCATCCCCTCTTTGGTAGTTAAATCTAGCTACTTATTTTTTTGAAACATAGCCTCCCTCTTCAGCCATGTCGATGTAGAGCCCATTGGAGACATGTACTTGACAGAAGAGGTGGTTTCCACTATAGGCCCTTTTCCCTTATCTATCCTATTTGGAGTCCTTTCCCATTGATAAATATCACTAGTTGCTATCTCTATATTTTCTTGGGATACTTGGTCCTATCCTTTGTGCCATGAGGAGTTTGTTGAGGCTCTTTAGGTATTTTCCCTTCCTCCAATAATTCATTGGCTTGTAGTTATTGGGGCTTGGCTTGCTCCATTTCTTGTTCTTCTATTTCTATAGCCTGAGGAAGTGGTATTAAAGAGCCTTTATCGAGGAATATTAAGTCTTGAGATGGTGGTGGTGGGTATGCCCAAAGGTCCTTTGGGTAGTGGTGACATTTCATTCTAGTCCTCTCCTACGAGTTTACTCATGGGAGTATCTCTTATTTTTTCTCCCACCATCTCAGTACCTATTGGCACTAAATCAAAATTGGAGAGGTTGAAGACATTAGTTTCTTTACCCTCCATGTTAGCTATCCACTGCTACTTCTCATCCTCTAATATATAAACCTAAATAAGTTCTTTTGGAATCAATGGAAGTGTTAGTGTTGAGCTTCTTCTCCTTTCTTCTTCTATTTCATTAACTGAGCAAGTCTTTTGACTCAATGGGCAATATTCAATTTTCTCCCCTTTTTCTTCTGCTTCAACTTTTGGGATAGTTTAAGGGACTTGGGGAAATGGAGTAGTTTTATTATTTAACTTTCTCCTCCTTGTTTCTACCACCTATGATTCAATTTTTTCTCTTTATGGAGCTGAGGGGGAGGCTTCTTCCTCTTGTGTAGCTACTGGTAGCATCCTCTTCTCTTATAGTTTCACTTCTTCTACTTGTTCATCCTACACTTGTTCTTCATGGAGGTGCTTATTTGGTTTGGCTCTTGAGCCTTAGGCTAATCTTGTGGCTCTAATTGTGTAGGTTGTACCTATTCTTGCTGAGGTACTTGATCTTGATCCTTCTGCTTCATTTCCTTTGTGAGATCTCTCTTCCTTTTGAAACCCTTATCTACTTCAAAATACTCAACCTCCTACTCATGTTGATGCACCATTTCTGGCCTCAGAAGAGATTGATTCAAGAAGGTTGGTACTATATCTTTTTCTCCTTTACCTTTCCCAAGGCATGTTGTGGCTTGATGAGGAATAGCTTAAGGAATTGAATCAAGTTTGAAAGGTTTCTTTATCCATTCCTTTGTTAATTACACTATATTATGGGATCTATGATCAATATCTATGCTTTCATCTCTTCCAATCTCTACATTCATTATAGGTCTATCATAAATCTTTTCCCTATTGTATAGAGGATCCAAGATGTCTTTTGTATCTTTCTTGATAGCCTTTAATGAGATCTTCATTTTGAGCACTTTCTTTGCTAGATATAGAGTCATCCTATAATAATCCATTATTTAGGTGTCATAGTCATCTACTATGTTCATCCAATGATCTTCCAATGCATCTTCATGTACAAACTATTTCCCTACCAAATGGTGCACCATCCCTATGTTGTCAAAGTAAGGGTGAGGGGAGTCATACCCTTCCAAGGGATGTTGATCTCATTCTAAATCAAAGGTCATTATATATTGCTTTTGTTTGATATCAAAAGCATCAATCACGATAGGGCATACCCATGTCCTTTTATGTTGTTTTCTCACTCTGTCATATGCAAACATGAGTTGTCAAGTATAGGCTACCCTTAGGTAGGTGAATGTTTTGAGTTGGATGTAGTATGCATCAATTTTTGTAAGCTTGGCTACTGATTCTACTAACATCCTTATAGCATAATTACTTTCAATGAATAAGATGATTGTAAATATGAAACTGCCATTCACCACCTTGTATCCTATGCTCTTCTCTAAGAGTTTTTTCTTTACCAGTTGAGGGTACACCACAAAAGGCCAAGCATTAGCATCTTGCATGCTTCCCTTCTTATAAAGCCTTAAGTAGTCTATAGTTCTAGCTACTAGTAAGTACACAAAATATGATGTCATGTAGAATCTTGGATCAACTTTGATGACTACCACTCATTCATCTATGTTAGCACTCATAATAGTGGCCTAGTCTATTGGCATCTTTTTCATCCTAATGGTTTCAATGAAGTGGATCATCTAGTTTGAAGGTGTCCTACTGCTGGTAGTCCCATGATCCTACTCAAAAGAATAATGGCATATCCAACATGATATTTCATATAACCCTAGGTTATGTCTACTTTACCAACTCTATGACCCATTGGTGTTCTATGAATCTAGAAGGATGATTCCATTGTCTCTCTAGCTTCTTTCTCATTCTCTCGGTACAAGCTCCATAATAAGAAATCTATAAATACTGATATTTCCTAGGGAGATGAAATACTTTCTTGATATTTCTTGGTTGGAGGTTGAGGACTATTTCTCCTATGACAATCTAACAACCTTTTCTTTAGGCACATAGTTGTCTGCAAGAGTCATTATTAGTTTTGAAGACTGAACAGATGTAGGATGTGATGTTATGTTTACAAGACTTGATCTAATTATATCTAACACCACTGCATATCATTCTTTTGGTTGGTTGTAGATGGTAAGGAATGTGTTCCAATTTAAATGACCAAGCTTGCTATCTCTGATCTCTGCATGCTTGTCTTGAAACTAGGATTTTCTCTGTGTACCTTGGTACTTGAAAAAAATGGGCTTTAGAACTATCTTTTTGGTCATTGAAGAGGATGGTGATGCCATATTATTTCTAGAAGGGAGGAGACATTAGTCTGGAAAGATAAAGTTTGACCTAAAACAAACCCTAATTGACCCTAAACAGATGGAAAAGTAACTTGAAACAACCCCAAACAAGTCAAAATTTGGTTGATCCCCTCCAAAAGCCCTATCATGTTGCTTATTGAATGAGGCACACCTTTACAAGTGTTCTAGTGTGCTAAAATGGCCTCTAATTGGTCATTTCTCTGTAGTTGCATGTTTTTGCACATTCACAATGCAAGTGCTTTGTGCGGAAGGCGGGGGGAGATGATAGTTTGTGCTCTTTAGTTAACTTTAAGGGTGTGCACCCTGATATGCCTTAAGTACTTTGTGATAGAGAAAATGTATATACATGCACAACTTGAGGACCTTCACTTTGACTTAGGTTCTCTTTTTAACATTGTTTAGTTTTGTGATTAAGTTTTAAGTCTTTGAGAAGGTGCACACATGAGCACCTTGAGGAAGTGTGCATGTGCACATGTTCTTGTGTTTTCTGTTGGTAGGTTGGGAGAGTAGAGTAGCACACATCTATGGGTGTGGATGTGTGTAACTCTAGAGAGCATGGAGAGCAATGAGAAGATGGAGGAGGTCTAGGGTTTATACAAACCTTGGGCCCTAGTGTGCACCTTTGTAGGTGTTCACATGTGCACATCTTTGGAAGGAGATGGATGCACACTTGTGTACTGAGCACACCTGCACACCTTGAAAACTTGTGCATGTGCACTAGTGAGATAATGCACACTTCAGCACTTAAAACACTAGAAAAATTATTTTTTAAATGTTAGACTCTCTTTACTTCCCCATTCAGAGATAAAGGATTGACCTTGACTCATGGGGGGAGTCTAGTCATGACCCAGGCCTCAAATTAGGGGTCTAGGAGACAAAAGTTTACTAGGGGGTCCCCATTTCTTGGAGAAATGAGATGTGGATTGTGAGACCATAACAAAACACAAAGATAAACTCATAGGTTTAGAAAGGATAGGAGGTCAAATACATACCCTCCTTCTGGAGAACAAGTTATTAGTATATGACTAGGATTGGACCTAAACATTATCCCCTCATTCTTACCATTGATCTATTGTGATAGGGAACACTTATCTTGGCAACTCAAGAAATTCAATGCCAAGTACCTAGAAACCTACATAAAGACAAGCATGTAAATGTGCATATAAATCTAAACTAAAAAGGCAATGACAAGGAGTGGTGCATTGTGTAGATTCTAACTAGAAGGTAACTATAGCTCCCTCTGTCAACCACATGAGCCATGTCAAATAAAAATATAAAACAAACACATACGCCATACACATGAAAGTATGATGTAAGTATAATGATAAATCTCAAATGTAAATAATATCATATTCTAACATTAAGATCTCATCACCATGAGGATATAATAAACATCTTTTAAAAATACATCATCATGAAGGTAATTCCATTAACTAAGTAAGAGAAATTAAAACATCATTAATCGTTATTGGACACTTTTTTGATATGACTCCTTTCTCACTCTCATTAAAGATTAGGATGATTTGCATGAAGATCATCATGTTTTAGACATATTTTTCTTTATCTCTAGCTCCTCCATATAATGGCATAAAATTCAATGTTATAGAAAACTTTTTTTCCATCTCCCTAATGGATTTTACATTATAATTGTAAATGGATAAAACATGGTCAAGTATTTTATCTCTCAAGAATACATTTTCTTTTCATAGGTCACCTACAAAGATATCAAATATGGTGGTTCCTAAATTAAAACTAATTTGGCATTCTGGTTGACCAAGCCATTTTCTTTAGAAGGAATATTTTATTTTATTTTTTAAATTCTTTTGGTCACACATGTTTATTATTCTTCTTGTTGGTGTCATTAAAAATTAGTGCATGCCAAGTTATAAAGGTTGTTACAAGATTTATTATGGTCATCTAATACACAAAGACATGATTTACATAGGGTTTCCAAGGAATATGATTTCTTGTCCTAGTATTTGGGTGGCCTTGGACTTATTTATACATAGGGGCAAGACCAAGATCTTTGTGTTACATTGGTGGTTCAACAAGTATCAAGAAATGAAGCTTGAATGTTATCCTTTAGTATTGTACTTCTTCTAGGTACTATTTGCATGATCCATCTTGAAGAGGAATTAGATTTTAGGTTTTCTTCGTATGTAATAATTTATTTATATTTAGGGCTCCTTTATTTCCAAAATCATTTTGCATGCCTTAGAAGTAGCAAATTCATGGTTTCATTGGCATGGTAACAAATTTTGAGATGGTTTGTCATTTAACTAGCACAATCTCTAGTCAACTCGTCTCATCCATATCCAATGGTTTTCTCTTGCTAAGATTATGGGAATTCATGGTTATTTTTTTCACATACATGGAATTTTAACTCCAAAGGACCTATTTATATAGGTAAACTATGCCTCTCCATGGTTTTAATAATGCAAAATTTCAATTTTTTCCTAACCAAATAGGACTAGAATACCTTTGAGTTTCTAGTTTCTCTTTTATTAGATGATATTTTGCATAATATTAGCATCAAAATCCTCACACCATGGTGGAAAGACTAATGATGGTAGCCAAAAACACCCTTTTACTGATATTAACTTCACCAAGGTTATCTATGGCTTTCATGTCATTTACAATTGATGGATATTTTGAACTAGTAGTAGCATTTACAATCCTCTCATTTCATGTGGGAACTACATTTTATAATAGTTTGTTGTATTAAAAAACCTAAAACTCCATAGTTGTCTTGGTCTATTTTTTCCAAGGCTTATCTTTGAGTTAACTCCTCCATAATTATGAAATTTTTCATCCTTATTTTCCTTTATGTAGTAAGCCAAAGTCTTTTTTGGTTTTGTTAGAGAGCACAAAAGTATTGGATCTGGATTCATGATTTTGTTTCTCTAGTTAGGACCGTGATAAATTTTTTTACATATGGTCCCTCTAGAAGATAACTTTAACTTCTCTTTCTTTTCCTATGGGTTTGGCACACTTTCAGATTGGAGATTCTTTTTCCTCTTTGGAAATATAAGAATATTTTTAATTTTCCAAATGTTTCGCTAGATACTCTCTTAAGGGTAGGGTCTTGGATGAAGTTCTTCCATATAATGTACTATGACCTCCTAGTCCCATCCTCCTTACTACTACCCTCCATAATGACATTTCTCATCACATGACTCTACTATTCTTCCATGCCATCAGACCGAGGAAGACAATGTATATGGTTGGACCATTATAGACCCTTATCCAAACCATAAACTTGGTCGGGAATAGAAGGATAAACAAGACCCTCTAACTTCCTCCACTACAAGTTTGGTTGTATGATGTTTTTCATTTCCTAGGCTTGGCCTATTTTAATTGTCTACTCTTTTTCCTAGGCATTGCTCATGTGATCTTTGATACTCAATTTTGGGCTTGACACATTTGTTTTTGAATTCGATAGTTTGAGACATAGCCTATATGATTTGAGGCTTTAGCTACATAGAGTAACATTTCCTCCAATTTTTCTCTATTTATTTTGAATATACTATTGATATTTAAGTTAATTTAATTTGTACAAACAAGAGGATTTCCACAATCCATAAGATATTTGTTATTGTTAATGAATTCTATTATGTTAAAAACTTTTCATAACAACAAATATTTTAATTTGCTCAATCTATTTTTTTATCGACAAGAGGCCTAAGCCAATATTCATTATTATTATTTAATAACCTTTAAAAATTCCAACCCAAGACCTTTCAAATAAAAGATTCATTGTATTGTAACCTATTAAATATGGTCAAACCTTCTTTTTTTTAAATGACTTTAAAATAATTAACTCAATAACTTTTCAAGTAGTCCGCCCTATATTAAATAAATATATCAATAATCATTTAATTCATCAGAAAATACCCTCATTCTTAATTTAATGAATAAAATATGTTTCCTTAACTTATTAATACTTTTAGTCTATCCCTTCATTCATCCAGATTTAATAGTCTCCTCAATTGTTGCAGTAATCATGTGTATAATCAATTTGTAAATCTAATAACTACCCATGTCACTCAAAAGAGTTTGAAATTCGATGCCATAGAATTGAGAACTTGTTTGCACTCTAATGTAATAATCACTTACTCCTAGGAGCTACCACTTATGATTACCAAATGACTATAATTGTGAGAGGTTTTGTGTATACTACCATTTTTGAATTCATTTACATCTGATATTAGGTCATTATTGTTGTGTTAACGTTTCCTACCTATATGCAGGTAAGAGAGGAATGTTTGGAGAAAAGTCATGACCAACTATTGTCTCTTTCGCAACATTTGATATCTGACCTAATGACAATTTCGCAGCATTCATTTTTCCATCTCTTCCTCTTCTAATAAGCTGTGATAAATTCTTGCAGGTGCCGTGAGAAATTGCTGATAAATGATACTTATATTGAAAATGTTAGGATGACGTACAAACTGGACTGACATATTAGGTTTGAATGTGAACGTGCACATGAAGGAATTGGTATGTGTGGATTACAAACTTTTCAGGAAATACTGATTTTCCAATAGAGGACATTAGATGCGAATACGTAAATTATAGATTTGGTAGTTGTACATTATAGATTTGGTATTGGATTATCTAATGCTTTTTAAGACTTCCAGGAAATAAAGATTCGCAGAGGATGAGATTTGTTTGTTTTGGGATAAACGACTGTTAAAGATTTCTAGAAATGGTTGACAATCTTCTTCCTAACCAAACCGTCATATTTGATTTAAACCCTAACTTTCTGACGTGTACTCGGCAGTTACATTCAGAGACCTAACACGTTCAATGATTGAAGGGTCTCTTCCATGTTGACGTCGCGCCAAAATAGTAAGAAAATTAGCATGGTTGGGATGATATAAATTTGTCACATTGAAAAAATAATGAGTTTTATATAAGCACTAACCAGTTTTGTTGTAGGACAAGAAAACCATGAAAACATGAAGGGGTTGCTGGAAAGCATGTCAAATGCATAGTGGGGTAGTGAAGCAGCAGGGAGTTTAATGTGGAAAAACGAAAAATATGACCACCAGAATCTCTATATATATATTTTTATGTTAGTGATCTAATTGAGACTTAAAAGATAACGGAATCTTTATATTTGTGTTAGTGATCTAATTCATTAAAAATGAGACCTTAAGACTTAAAAGATATTGGATCAAATGAAGGATAACAAATCGAAGAGGCAATGGCCATGAATGTAAATGTTGGTTGCTTAAAAAATTACTTAAGAATGAAATAATCAAATTTTGAGGTAATGTATATTTATAGGAGTTTCAATCTAAACTAGCAAATGTTGATATGAAAAAACAACCTTTTATAATTAGAAGGCGAAGTAAGAAAAGGGGGACATCATAGTGTGTGGTAAAATTGATCTAGATATGCAACCTAAATGCTACAAATATATGTAGTGTTATAAATACTTAGCCAAGCCAATATAATATTATATATCACACTTACAATAGGAAAATTATGGTTGATTATGTTATTTATTTTCGTAATCTTCTAACAAATTAAGAGAAGTAAAGTGGAGTGGCCACCCTATAGAAATAGAATCTGAAATAAACTTCTATATGGAAAGATCACTATACAAAAAGATGCATAGCATCAAGATATGTTACAATAGTAGCAAAAAGAAGGAAAGGGAGTTGATTAAAACCGAGAAGTTTTGTAGTAACAAATAAGATATTTCAGAATTCCCAATATAATCAAAAGAAAATATGTACAATGAGTTGACATCCACAATTAATAAAGTTCTAAATTTTTGCAAAAATTTCATTAATAAAGGGAATGAAATTAAACCTTTGAGGAAATCCATGGTATGATGAAGTCTATGAATAAGTGAAGAGTGTAAAAATATTTAAGATATCTTTAAGGAAAATGAAAACATGATTAGACATGGAATAAGAATATTAGAAAATGCAATTCATCAATCCTTTGCAAAAATAAACAAAATAGAAAAAATAACTAAAGAGAATAATATTATAGATTTGTAAAATTTAATATACAATTTTTTGGAAGAAAGGAATCAAGATAAAGATCTCTACCAGTAATCAATTTAATGACTAAAATCTTGTTCAGAAAAGACTTCAAAGGATTTGATGATGTCATGCTTAGATTTTAATAACAACTGAATCCTTTAGTATATAAAACTTGAGGGAAAAAGGGTCAAATGGAAAGTAAGATTTAGGTTGAAACATACTATAAATCATCACTATCCAAACCCTTGATTGAGAATATGTGGGGAAAACAAGTAGAAGAGGTATTTAATTTTTTCATTGAATTCAAAATGGTATTTGACAATCTCTCTATAAAAAAGTAAGGACTAAAATGAAGTAGTTGTGAATATTGCAAATTGTATAGGTTTTCTTTTTATTAAAAGTAGTAAAAAATGGGGCCAACCCAAAGACAAAAAACATAGTTGAACATCAATTATATGTCATTACCATCAGATTAACCTACCCCCTTCCTTAATATCAAAAAACCCCAAACTAAATTATTTCTATATCAAAATATTCTATAATTGTTACTTATCATAGTACCATAATTAGATATAAGTTTAGCCTATTTAACCATCTTAGTATAAAACAACTCCAACAAGTCTTAACATAACGAGCCTTGCTAGAAAGTACAATTGAAAAAATTATTATGTTGTCATTGATGTCAAATCTACTGATAAGATATTGTCTAACCTTCTCGAGTGACATTTACTAACAATGTAGAGTGTCATATCTATATATCAGTGAAGAGGACTTGAAAAGAAGAGATAACAAGGTGAACTAGTGAGTGATGAGAAGCTAAATATCATGGAACTATAATGGGTACTTGATAAGTTAGGCATTCAAAAAATAATGTGTTGTTTAATCAATATAATAAGTGAAGAAGATATTTGAAATAGATGCATAACTGAATATACAAGAGGTGAGTTAAACTCTAAGCATGACTGAGTATCACTATTGGTTGGTCAATGAAGCAAGTGTAGTAGAATATTAACGAACTTAAGTAGAAGATGAAATATTAGTTCAATTTGAATGATAGTTATTGCTAAGAAAATTGACAAAGGAAGGTTTTTAGTGACCAAGAATAGTAATTATTGAGAGCCTATTGATGTTGAACAAAACATAATAGTGTATACTTAGATACATAACTATTATCAAGAAGAAGAACATAGTGATTGCTAAGTGACAAAAAATGTTATAGCTTGTAAGAGAATTAAATTCAAGGCCAACATAGTTGAAATTCTTGGGTTAGTTAAAATATGTGGATGATAAGAATTAATGAGTAGGAGTATTTAATGCATAGAAAAAAAAATTTATGTGATCAAAGGAAAGGATTTGATCATAAGTTCCTAGAAGTATCAAGAAAAAAGAAGAACATAATGATGGAAGGATTCGATAAACATGAACTAACCCTAAGATCTATGTTGATGTTTACAAATAAAAAAGTTCAAAACTACATATTTAAAGAGACATAAGAGATGATTTTAAAGGTTGGTTCATTATTGATTGGTGATCTTAAGGAGAAGCTATGAGGAGCATAAAAGCAGAGGTGAATTGAAGAGATTGGTAAGTTATGATTTCTTGAAGGAATGCTAAAAAAACTAGTGATGGAGATGATAATGTAGGCTAGTTAATGATCTAATAGATGAGTGAGTTGAGATCTAAATTTACAAAGCGAGTTGTACTTTATAGATCAAACCTCTTGTTACATTCTAACCATTATAATGGTTAAAATCCTTTGATAATGGTTGAGCTAACAATGATTTTGTAAATCCTTTGATCAATGTGACTTTCATATGGAATGATTTAAAGTCATCTAATAAAGCCACTCCTAACATGGTAATGATATCCTTTAATAGGATCACATTCAACAGTGTATTGCATGACCTTTAACAACATTGGCTCTTAACTGAACTCACTTAGAAGAGTGAAAACTTGTTAGCATGTTACTTGGTGGTTTCTCCCAAATTGGGTTTCAATGTTAAATCCTGGTATCAAAGTGTTATTTATATGTGTGGAAGTTACTTTATGCGTGTTATTTTTACAATTGTTTGGGTCGAAATACAAAGTTGTTTCACCTTTCACGTTGACTAATCATAATAACTAATTTGAATATTCTATCTAAAAATAAATTTTATTCAAGCATATGATCTAGATAAACTCATTCTAGCTAAGTTATATAAGTTCTTACACTTTTGCAATTGGGAATTTCTATTAAATGCATGTTTTATATCAATTGTTGTCCAATTACTAAAGATATAAAATTATTTTTGAAAAGTGATGTTCCAATAACTCTCACTCAGTTTCATGATATATTTTTAATAATATAGACACCATTTTTAAGATCTCAAAGCCAAGAATATTCTTAGTTAGAGTTTATAATGTTTTAATTAGACATAGTATATTTTAATTTAAAAATAATACACGTACATATTGTAATACTCAAGAAGATGTTGGCTTTGAGAAAAAAAATAATAGTAAATCATATTAAAAAGAATTGCAAAGCATACAATCTTCTAGAAGAGAGATTCCTCTTCCACATTGTATAGTTTTTCTTTTTGTTCAAATATATTTGTCATGAAAAATATGGTGGGAGATGAAAACTATCAATTTTAGGTGAGTTGAAATTTGATTTGTTATGAAAGACAAATATAGGCCAAAACTAATTCTTATTTTTTATTGATATAGCTATATATATTATCTATTTAATAGAATCTAAGATCAAAGGGAAAATGGCTTATTTACATATACTTTTGTGGTGGGAAGTAGATCTCTAATTTTCACCATTTTTTAGCAACTAAAAAATCATCTTTAAATAGTAGAGAAATATATAAATTATTATTCCAAATAATCATTAAAAATAATAATACTAAATTCATTCATTTCGACACATTTTATTAGTTTACTTCATCTTCAAATTCTAAATAATAAAGCCACTTTATATAATTCAAGTTGAACATATATACTTTTGTTAGCCTTTTCCTTTATAAAAGGCTAACATTAGTTTGTGGTTTTACCAAATTATTTTACTATTAGTCAACATAGATAGATAGAATAGAGATTTAAAAAATGTAAAATGATGTCCTAAATGGGCCGAGCTATTTTATGAGATCGATTAATTTGTTTAAGATTTTTAAAAGTTGAATTAGTACATCTAGACCTAGGGATAACTGATTCACCACCCTTCCCTCTTAGTTATTCTAAATCATTCTAACAATTGATATCAAAGCATTGGTGCTTGTGAGGAAAGTTTAAAGGAACTCAAGTTGAACAAGGAGAACTTCCCAACATAGCAAATATTGATGAGATTTCACTTATCTAGTATTGGAGATTTCACATCATACTACCTAGATAATGAATACATTGAGGTTCCTAAACCTATGACAGGGGAGAAAATGAAAGAGAAGCAAGAGCACAACCCAATGATGATAGAACATGTAGCAGCCCTATGTTATGCTAAATTTGATGATGTGAAGGAATGTACTACTACAAAGAAAATGTGGGACAAGTTGGAAAAGATCCGTGGAAGAGAGAAAAATGTATTGAGGGAAAACGAAAAGAGCTTGAGAGTAAATTTTTATGACATGAGAATGAAAGAAGGTGAGACTAGAGCACAATATTGTGATCGAATCAAAGAAGTGGTGAATGCTATCAAAGGAGCTAGAGGCATTATATCTAATGAAAAAAAGATAAATAAGGTATTGAGAAATTTACTTCCTATCTATGCAATTAGAGTACCTACAATTCAAGATCAGAGATGTACAAATGATAATGATTTGACCTTGGATAGTCTAATTGGTAGACTCACTACATTTTGAATTGTCAAACTTTGATAGTTATACTCCTTCTAGTGTTAAATATGCATTAAAGCACAACTAATCCTTGATGGATCCAAGAGGAAGGAGAGTAGATTTGTAGAAAGTGATAGTGAATTTGATGATGAACTTGATGAACTTGAAGCATTATTAGCCCAAAGACTACCAAGAGGAATAGGAAAATAAAAAGTTAAACTTCCTATTATCTATTTTACAGGTAATAAAATTGGTCATATTGCAACAAGTTTTCTTGAAAGAGATGAGAAAGAGGAAAGAAAAGATTCCAAGCACCAAGGAAGGAGAGACAATGGAGATTCATGCAACCAAGATTATAAAGAGTACAAGGATAGATGTAAGAAATCATGCTATATTGTTGAAGAAGATGGTTCTAATAGTAATTATGATGATCAAGTCAAAGAAGTTTTTTATGTTGCAATGAAAGATGAGAAAACTATATTGATTTCATATGTGAATAATATTGATAGATGAATAATTGATAGTGGTTTCTTTTATCATATCATTGGAAATGTAATTATAAGAACGGAACTGAGAGGGGGTGGTGTGAATCAAGAACCCATAAAATTTTTCACTTAGAATAATTTTGCTTTACTTTATTAGATTGTCTAATCTACTACCATGCATGAACATAAATTAATAAAGAAATCAACACCATAACACTTTGACACAATAATTGGTAACCCAAATACTCCTCAAGGAGAAGGTAAAACTAGAGTGGGGATGATACCATAATGGTTCACTATAGTAGAAATAAAGTTGTCTTGTTAGGGATTACAATTGATTGGTTCTAGTGATCTACTCTATTAGGAGTATGAAAGACTATTAGGTCTACCTTGTGAAATTGATTTTACAATATAATTAATAATGTACTATGTTAAGATATTTTACAAAGGACTACTAGGTCCACCTTGTTAGAGGATTTACTTAATGCAACTATTAGGATGCAATCAGTAGGATGATACTGTTAATCTTATTATGGTTTTGACATTGTAGCTACAAAATACTTAGTCATAATATAGCATAGTTAGTTGGTCATCACTGTGATAGAGTTACTATTTAGACTAAGTGCACAATGTGTGTTGAGTGAATAGAGTGAGCTAAGTGATTAAAGCATGTCGAGCATAAGTCTCTAGACAATACATGCCAAATGATATGATAGTTAGTGTCGTACACTAGTAGGTTTTGAGAAGTCAGTATGTGTCGACTCACTCAAATGCCAAGTAGACAATGTATGTTGAATAGTTAGTGCATGCCAAGTGATTCAGGAGCTGAGAAAACAATACAAGAGCATAGTTAAGGTCATACATCATAAGCCTATTGATGTCATGTAACTAGTTCATAACATAGATGTTTGTAATAGCACAAACTTCTATGTAAACCATTTTTGGCTAACATAATCTCGAATTGTTGATATGAAGAGATAAGGATCAGGTCATGTCACACATCCCTATGCAATACATGCAACCAATCAGAAAAAGGGAAGCATTAGATGACAATAGAAATCAACCAGATTCTTTGATTATTACCTAAGATCATCGCCATGATGCCTACAAGAAGAGGTAAACCTTAAGGGGAAGTAATATGTGAAGAAGGATACTAAGGAGAGTATCTTATGCAAAAGAGGCATGGAGAAAATGGATAATTGAATAAGCAACATAAAAAAAAATCCTTTAGTCAAGGTGAGACCTGACAATCTTTGTAAGCCTTTAATAAGGAAAGCCTCTCACAAGGTAGATCATAGATTATGATAAAAAATTTGTAGCCATCGTTAGCCACACTTTGTTTTTGTAATAGTGAAGATTTTTGGGTGTCATCCCCACCCTAATTTTACCTTCTCCTTGGAGGATTTCAGGGTAATAAAATCTTTTGTGCTATGCGTTGATTTATGTTATGATATGGATATGATGCATGCTTACATATTTTAGTTGCATGTTAAGTTATAAGATGGATGATGGTGAAATATTTTAGAAGTAAAAGTATTAAGTATTGATTCACCCCCCCCCCCCCCCCACTTAAGATTTATTTTCCTAATGTTATTTCCAAAAATTGGTATTAGAGCTTTGTTCTCTAAAAAGTAAAGTTTGACAACTTTAGAGGAAAGATCTTGAAGATGGAAGTCTAAAAATTGTGAAAGACTATTGAGAACAAGAAGATTGAAATATAGCTTGCCGTACATCAACTTAAGGAGGCAAGAGATGAAGTACAACATTCATTGAAAAGAAGAAGGGAATTGGCCATTCAGTAAAATGAAACTCAATATCAAGAAGAATACACTACTAGATTGTTTGAGGAGAAGAACTCTAAAGATTTTGAAGCAAAAATTATAGATTTGATGGTAAAGAATAATACCCTAAATGAAGAATTCAAGAATTTAAAAAGGGAACAAGAAACTCAATAAGTTATGTTGTGTGAGATAACTGAACTAGAAAAGAAACCTGAGAAAGAAAACTTCATGATTGAAGAAGATAAAAGAATACTCACAAATAGACTTGAGGAGAAGACATTTGATGTGCAAAAATTGGCAAACATGCAATTGGAAATGATGAATCAGCTAATGATTCTAAATCAAGAACTAAATAGGAAAGACATCGAGATTGCAACTATGAAATCATAGAATGACCTACTATAGAATGAATTAAAAGTAGAAAAGGAATTTTAAATTGAAAGTTTCAGTAAACCCAGTGAAGTCATAAAGTACTTTGAGAAACTAATGAACACACCAAGGAAAAATGATGATACTACTAGATTGGGATATTCTACTATTGATGAAGGAGAACCATCTAAAAGTGGTGAACAAAGGAATAATAAGGGGAAGACCAACAAAGCCACTTGTCATCATTGTGAAGATATTAATGATATACAAAGAACCATGTGGAAATAGAGCATTAGGAAAATAGTCCTTACTATATGATTGATACAACACATTGCATTTAAAATTAAGGGTTGCACAGTTAACTAGAGGTAATACACTAACCATTGATGATGTCAGTGAGTGCATAGGTATGAAAGTTACATGTGTTAAATTTAGGTATAACTGTGAGCCAAAAGTATTAATTAAATGTCTATTTCATTTAATTAATGTATGGTGAAAATGTGAAGCTGACTCAAGGATTTAATTTTTAGTGTGGTATAAAGGAAAGATATTTTTTGAGTTTTAGACATAATGATTGGGATCGATGAGAAAAGCAGAGTTGTGAATTGTGACATAGTAGAGTAGCATGATTTGCTAATAAGTGTAAGTCACCTTAAGGATTACTATTGATGGTTATAGAGTTCTAGATCTGACTATGTGATCTAAAGGTAAAGAAGTCTAGTGTACTAGAAAAAGGAAGAAGTAAAAGATTGTCACACATCTATTATTCTAAAATGGAATAGTACCAAGATCAATTAGAGAATGGGTTCATTGATCTCATCCTAAAGCTATTTGGACAATGGGTTCAACTACCTTCTACAACTCCTAATAGGGTTGGAATCTCCTAGTAGGGATTCAAAGTCTCCCAATAGGGACTCTTTGTACTAAGTGATGTAGTAGACTCCTAAATAGGGCCCATCCTCTAACAAGGAATATTCATACTAGTATATCATTTTGTGGGCATCATTTCCACTAGGGTTTTCCCTTTGATCAAGAGTTTCCCTAGTCAACATATCTGGCATAATTGTGTATGTGCATCTTTTTATCGTTGTTGTTTAGTTTGATTCAAAGGTTGTGATTGTTTAAGAGGATAAATGTTTCAAATTTTTATATAACTAATTCACCCCCTCTCTTAAATATATTGGTGAACTATTATTTCTAATAATTGTTATGAGAGCATCAAGTCCTTGAAGGAAAAGTTTAAACAACTTTGGGAGATCCATGGCAAATTTTTTTTGAAAGGAAAGTCCTAGATTTGATGGAACAAACTACAATAGCTAGAAGGATAGAATGAAAACTCATCTCTTGTGCATGGGTCCAAGATATTGGCTTGTAACCAAGGCATCTAAAAATATTGTAGAAGAAGACAATCTTGAAACCTATACCAAGGAGTAGACAGAAGTATTTATGTGCAACATAAGGGAAAGAGAAGCAATATTGTTAGCTCTACTTTAAAGTGAGTACAATCAGGTAAAAAAACTCAAGACATCTCATGAAGTTTGGAAAACTTTAGAGGCTAATTATGAGGGTGATACACACGCAAAAAGGGTTAGATTACAAAATTTGCATTGCACATTCCAAGATGCTAGAATGATGGAAGATGAATCTATAAGGAGATATATTGTTAGAATATCTAAGATTTCTGTAGGAATCACATCTCTTGGTGGAAAGAAATCTGATGATGAAGTGATATGAAAAATCTTGAAAAGTTTGACACCACCTTTCAAGGCAGTAGCACAAATGATTTAGCTAATAATTCCCTATACTACTAATTAACCAAAGAAACATTGCTTTGTAGATTAGAAGCTGTAGAATTTGATTTGAAACAATATGGGGAATTAGCAAAAGTTGAGATAACATTTAGTGGATTGAAGAACAAAAAAGTGTAAGGAGACATTGCTAGTAGTAGCAATTCTATTGAAGAAAAGATCTAGGAATGAGTGGCTCTTCTTATGAAAAGAGAAAAGATAGTAATATTGACATTTAATCAAGTTTGTTATTAGTGACAACCCTTATTCAAATTCTATATGGCTATCAAGCTCATTGAATAGTCTATAGTGTTTATTATATAATTTAGTAGCCACTGAACTCTACCATTCCTACCAAGCATTCTAGTGGTTACCAAGTGAATTTAGTTAGTGTGAAGCGCAATAGTTCAAACCAAGAATTTTAGTGGTTACCAAGCTTTGTAGTTTCTACCAAGCTAGCAGTTCATGTGAAGCAAAGTTAGTGTTAACCAAGTTGTGCGATGATTAGTGTTTATCAAGTAGCCATGGCAGCATCAAGTAGCAATAGTAAAGCAAGGAAAGTGTCAAAAATTTTGGTTTGAGGAGTCAAATGGAAAGCCCCTAATTTAAAACTTATGCTAACAATTGCTCAAACTCTAGATCCAAATGAAGCACAATCATAGATCCCTCCTAAGGTACTACTCATTAATGATATCTAAACTCATTTAAGTGTACAATTCAAGAAATTAGAACCCTAGAGATGGATGATGCCCTAGGAGAATTGTGTGTAAATGGTGTTTTTAAACTTGAACATAAGCTCTTGGAAGATAAGGGTTTAACCCCCATTCCCCACCTACCCTGAAGTTTCCAAATCAAATAAATTAGATCAATCCTAAGCCGAGTTCACAATGGTCAGTTATTGCTTGAGAAACCAATCTTGATCACTAAGAAGATGATTCAAAAGTTTTTCCCTCCAAAAGGCACTATAGTATGGAGAAAAGATGTACCAGTTTTGTATCAGATTAACTAGTATATTGTAGAAATGGTAGAGAATTTTGTTAGTACAATGGATAATTATTTTGATGTCTTCAAGGACAAAATGAATAATAGATTTAGGATACCCTAGAAATTGGTTAAAGATTACAAAGATGATGTTTGCTTCATGGTAGACAATGACAAAGTCTACATTCCGACAGTGAAACCCAAAGTTGTATAGGTAAAACCTCTTCCCTATGAGGTGAATATAGATAAAGTAAAGGATATTATTGAAGCCTTGATAAATGAACCTATTGATCCAAAGGCACCACACTTTGGAATATTTGATGAGGTCAAGAAAAGAATAGAGCTTGAAATCAAGCTTCCACAAGCAGTTAACAAAGGCAAGAGGAGAATAGAAAAATTAAAAACTAGCACACCTCTTATGTTGACCAAGGGAAAAGGAGATTCGAAAGAAGTAGAGGATGAAGAGGAGTCAAAAAAGGAAGAAGAGCCAGTGAAGAATAAAGGTAAGGTGATCATCACCAATCCATCCACTCTAGTTTTTAACAAAAGATTAAGGAAGAAAGGCAGTGAAGTTGTCTTTAGCCAACATCCTCCCACATTCCAAGAAAAATTGAAACAATTGGAAGAAGATGCAAGCATAACCAACTTCAAATCAATAAAGTATGAGAACAAGATAGAGGCTGAGAAGAAATAGGTTGAAGAATTGGTGCTAACCAAGATGGGAAATTGGAAGTATTCCCTTGAACAGATAGCTTTCTAGATCTCTAATGAATTATCAGAGAAATTAAAGCCAAGATGGGACTCAGCTATGCAAACAGTAAAAGATATCCATGAAAAGAGCTTGAGGTAGTTGCTAGCAAGCATCACAGATACTGAGGTAAAATAGTCTATGAAGAAAAATGAAGAAAAGATGACTCTTAGATTTAATACTTGTTTAATTTTGTTAAAGGATATAGAGAATTTGGTTAAGAATGCCACATGTATGTGGAAAATTGTTTATCACTTGCATAAACAAAGTGACTTCCTAGTAGAAGTCAAGGATGATGAAAATGGTGATGAAGAAGAACAAACATACTCAGAGAAAACACATTTTGACAATGAAGAAGTTGAAGAAGATAAAGAGAAAGAAGCTACTAAGGAAGACAAAGAAGATGATGAGGAGATTGATCCTATGTAAATAGCAGACATAGTCATTACCTCACTTCCTCACTCTCCAAGAAAACTAGTAGCTACATCAAGTTCAGAGATAGCTTAAGCAAGTTTGATTGCAACCATAGCAGATACATCAATCATCCAATCACTCTTTGCTCCCTCATAGCTCAACACATTACTGATAGAAGTGTCTACCACTTCATCTACTAAGCTACAACCTCCCTCTTCTTTAGCTCCTGAGTTAGCATCATCACTAATGAGTATAGTATGTTCCACAATTTTGAGTGTTTTAGTAGTAAGTACTTCAATTTTTGATCCAGTAAGTATTTTAGTTAGTATTCCATCTGTTGGTACTATATCAATTTTCACTAAGCTATTCCTACCATCTCTACAATTGTTTCCATTCTAGATTCAAAGGCATTAAGTACAAGGACAATTGAACCTAAGGGTCAACCAAGTACAAGATTTTTTAGTGGAAAGGAGATAGAGGAGGATATAGACCAAGCTGAGGACATTAAGATTCCCAAATAGGATTTTGATAATATCACTGTAGATCAAATGTATATAGCTATTCAACTCCTCAAAAAGAAGGAAAAGAAAAAGAAATTGAGAGAGAAGAGAGACAGCAAAAATAAAATCATAAAAGATTCCAAGAATATTTTGACTGAGGCAATAGGTGTTGAAGTTGATACTTTTGAACACATTCTATTTCAATTAGAAGAGGCAATCTAGAAGTTTAATGAGGACTCCAGTGGTAAAAAAAAATTGATTGAGAAAGCAGAGAAGAAATTTGATAATAAAGTGTTTGAGCACATTGCCCAACAAATTGCCAATCAACAAGTGCAACTTTCCTCAATTTTAACCAATCTTGAAACCTCTTGCAGAAATGTAACATCACTTTTTGCAAAGTTGAGCAATGTTACCAAGTTCACAAAGGAAATAAAGAGAAAAGTGACAAATATTGATGAAGATCTAAAGGCTAGTGCACAATAGTTGCAACTTGACCCTAGTTCAAGCTTTGCACATCATATGAAAATTAGATTCTTGTTAGATATGTAGGTAGAGTTATTGAGAGATTTGGTCTTCATTGATAGATTTCAGAATATGATCCTTCCCATCATGGATACAATGTAGAAGCATATTGCTTATTCAAAAATATTGATTCGTGACAACAATTTTTCCACAGAAGATTGAACATGATAGATCTCTCTACAGAACTGCAAATTGCTCTACATACATGCAAAGTTTTGCAAGAAAATTGGGATAAGACTCTAGCATTTATTCTCAAGGTACATTTAGATTTTCTTTCCTATATTGATGTCTCCATGTAAATAAGGTTTGAATAAATGTTTGACATTATTATAAAAAAGGGGGAGAGATAGTATGTATATATGGGGAGACACACTTAGTATGTTATATATGGGATGAGACAATAAAAGGGGGAGAGGCACTTAATATGCCATATATGGTGAGAGATACTTGTTATATATGTATATTGTATAGGGGAGAATCATGCAAATTGAAGAAAGTGTATATAGCAGAGAATTTGCAGAGATAATATACTATATATACTTACAAAGAAAATTTTTGAAAAATCTAAAAAATAGTATACCTTATCAAGTTAGTACCACACTGTGATGTATATAGTTTTAGCTGATACGTGTTTTTTTCACCAATGCCAAAGGGGGAGATTGTTGACATTTAGTCAAGTTTGTTATTAGTGACAACACTTATTCAAATTTGGTATGGCTACCAAGCTCATTGAATAGTCTATAGTGTTTGCCATGTAATTTAGTAGCTATCAAGCTCTATAGTTCCTATTGAGCATTCCAATGGTTACCAAGTGAATTCAATTAGTGTGAAGTGCAATAGTTTAAACTGAGCAGAATTAGGCAATGTGAAGTCTACCAGTTCAACCCAAGAATTTCAATAGTTACAAAGCTTTTCAGTTTCTATTGAGCTAGTAGTTCATGTGAAGCGAAGTTAGTGTTAACTGAGCTATGTGATGATTAGTATTTACCAAGTATAGTCATGGTAAATGAGTAATTCAGTTTCTATCGAGTTACATAGTATTTACCAAGTCACCAATGCAGACTGAGTTCGAGAATACATTGAGATGATTAGTATGGACTGAGCTTCTACTGTTACCAAATGCATGATGATGCTGAGTAGTGATAGTGAATGTTATGTATCAGAACTTCACTATGTCAGTCTTCAAAACCTAAGTTTCTTCATTTGGGTTGACTTTGTAATATTGGTGTTAACTTGTTTATTGGCCAACTTTGTAATTATGTAAATTGGATTGATATATATATATATCTCTGTGTGTGTGTGTGTGTGTGTGTGTGTGTGTGTGTCTATGTATATGTATATATATATACATATATATATATATATATATATATATATATATATATATATATATCTATATATATATATATATATACATACATATATATATATATATACATATATATATATATATACATACATATATATATATATATATACATATATATATATATATATGTATGTATGTATGTATGTATGTATATGTATATGTATATATAATGTATTATGCCATATCCAAAGTAAGCAAGTACGTATTAAAACGCATGAGTGTGTGAAAGAATGTGAAATAGAACCATGTGAATGAGAATTAGCAGCACAAAAAGTGTATTGAAGGCCATATCAGAAAAGAAGCAGCAATGTTATATCTATCACATAAAGGTGATTAGTAGTTCAAAGAATCTCTATTTGTGAATTAGTTGTAAGTCAAAGATCTACTGTTTCATCCTAATAGGTGAACTAGTCCAAATCCTTTAACAAGGTAGACTGAATAGTCTTTTGTCAAATCTTTTCACTAAGTGCATACTTAACTATGTGTTTGTAAAACCTCTAACAATGTGAACCTAGTAGTCCTAATTGCTCCTAATAGGGTAGATCATCAAAAGTGATCATTGTAAGGCTTAACAGGCCAACTTTATGCTATAGTATTGAAGTTTTATGGGTGTCATCCCCACCCCAATTGTCCTTTCTATTTGAAAGGTCTCTAGGTCACCAAATTATTGTGTTCAAGTGTTATGAATGTTTTATGTTTTCATTTTGTCATGCATGCAGTTAGATCTGATTTAATGAATTAAATGGTAATTGGGTTATTGCAATTAAGATTTGAATTTGATAAAGTTTTTGAGGTTATTGATTCACCCCTCCCCTCTTAATAACCTAGCATAGTCTTGAATATTTCCAACAGGTGAGAATATCTTTAAATGTTGGACATGTAATGAATATGGTCATTATGCATCTAAGTGTCCTAAAAGAGAATGAAAGTATAAGGGAAGATTCAAATCTAGAAGACCTAAAAATTTTTTATATGCTAATGAAGAAGAAGAGGAAGAAGAATCTAATCAATACATAAGTGAAGATGAATTAGCATTTGTAGCTATAAAGGAGGATGATCTTGATAGAAAAATCAGAGAAGAAAGTGCACTGATCTCACAAGTTGAAAAGAAAGATTGGATCATTGATATTGGTTGTTCACATCACATGACTGGTGATATGAGTAAATTTGTCAAATTTAGAAGCCATGATGGAGGAATTGTCAGAGTAGGGAACAATATAGCCTATCACATTACAAGAATTAGATCTATCACACTTGACGGTAAAACATATACTAATGATGTTTATTTTGTTGATGGACTGAAACATAACTTGCTGAGTATTGGAGAACTTTATGGACAAATGTTACCAATTTCAGTTTGGCAATGACACATGATTGTCAAGAACAAGGAAAGAAAACTACTTGGTACTGGCACAAGAACCAGAGGTAATGTATTTTAGTTAAACTCCACTAAAATAACATGTTTGGTTGCTAGGATTGACAATAGTTGGTTATGGCACAAAATATTTTTTTACATTGACTTTGGTAACATTGTGAAAGCTAGTAATACAGTTGTTGTGAGAGATTTACCTAAGATCACTAAGCCTATTGACATTATTTGTAAGGAATGTATCTTGGCTAAGCTAAAGAGAGTCTCATTTCCTAGCAAGCAGTTTTGTACTACACAAAAGATGAAATTGGTTCATACAGATTTGAGTAGTCTTGCAAGAATAAGAGGATTCTATGGAGAAAGGTACTTTATGATTTTTGTTAATGATTTTACTAGAATGATTTGGCAGTTTTTCTTAAGGAAAAATTAGAGGCATTTGATAAATTCAAGATATTCATGAACAAAGTTCAAAATGAATCTGGAGTTAAAATCAAGAGCTTAAGATCTAATAGAGGAGGAGAATTCACTTCTAGAGAATTCAATATATATTGTGAAGAGCATTGCATCAGGAGACAACTATCCTCACCCCATACACCTGAGCAGAATGGGATTTCTAAAAGAAGAAACAAATCAATTGCTAAAGTAGCAAGAGCTATGTTATTTGAGAATGATATACCAATTTTTTTTGGAGAGAAGTAGTCAATATAGTAGTAATCACACTAAACAAAGTGTAAATTAGAAAATGTATGGACAAAACACCTTATGAGCTATGGTTTGTTCACTCACCATCAATCAAATACTTCAAGATATTTGGAAGCAAATGCTACATCAAAAGAGATGATGATATCAGTAAGTTTGATCCAAGGAGTGACGAAGGTATGCTTCTTGGCTATTCATTAAAAAGTAAAGCTTACAGATGCTTCAACTATAGAACAAAAACTATAGTAGAGTGCACAAATATTAAAATTGATGAAAAGTTTGGCACTAAGGAAAACATGATGGATTATAACTTTGATGGAGATGATTATTCTAGCATGACCAACAGATCGAATGAACTATTTCTCAAAACTAACAATGAGTTACAAAATAATGTGCAAACTAAAGTAGTAAGAGAAGAATAGAGCATACTACCTAAAATAAGAATTGAAGTAGCAACTCCTACTCCAAATAGGAATTTCATAAGAAATCATCTTGCTGATCAGATAATAGGAAGTAAAGAAAAGGGAGTAATGAAAAGAAGTAGAATTAATGGAGAACTATGCCTAATATCTCAAGTAGAACTAAAGAGTGCAAATGAAGAAATCAAATATGATCATTGGATAAAAGAATTAGAGGAAGAACTTCAATAGATAATTAAAAATGACACATGGAAATTAGTTCCTAGACTAGAGGACAAAAAATGTGATTGGCACAAAATGGTATTTAGAAATAAAATGAATGAACAATGAGAAGCAATAAGAAATAAAGTAGGACTTGTATGCAAAGGCTACTCTTAGCAAGAAGGAATTAATTATGAGGAAACATTTGCACCTGTAGCAAGAATGGAAGTAGTCAGAATGTTCTTGGCATATGCATCAAATAAGAATTTTAAGGTATATCAGATGGATTTTAAGTCAGCATTCTTGAATAGAGAACTTGAAGAAGAAGTGTATATTGAGCAACTAGAACGTTTTCCTTTGACAAAAGAGAAGGATACGGTTTGTAACTTAAAGAAAGCCTTGTATGGATTAAAGCAAGCACCTAGAACCTGGTATGTAAGGTTGGAAAAATACTTAGCAAAGCTTAGATTTTCTAAAGAAACAATAGATAGTAACTTATACTTGAAGGAAATAGGAGATGGTTTGCTAATGATCATTGTATTTGTTGATGACATCATTTTTGGAGGAAATGATGAAGCAAGTAAAAAGTTCTCAAAAGACATGAAGAATGAGTTTGAAATGAGCATGATAGGAGAACTAAAAAAATTCTTAGAATTGCAAATTGTTCAGAACAAAGAAGGTATTTTTATTTCTTAGACCAACTATTTGAAAGATTTTCTGAAAAGATTTGGTCAAGAAAGGCGTAAACCTATTAACTAGTCACAAGTTATCAATTAAAGATGAGACATCTACTATTGAGCAAAAGAAGTATAGATCTATGATTGGAGGATTGAAGTATTTGATTCATATTAGACCATATATAGCTAATACAGTTGGAGTTTTGGCAAGATTTCAAGCTGATCCTAGAGAGTATCACTATGCAGCAATAAAGAGGATATTTGGATATCTAAAAGGACATTAGATTATGGAATTTGGTATGACAGAAGCAATGATTTCACTCTTTGCACTTATGTAGATGCTAATTGGGCCAGAGATAGTGGTGATAGAAAAAGTACTAGTGGAGAAGCATCCTTACTTGGAGGAAGATTAGTCTCTTGGCTTGAAAGAAGCAAGATTGTACCTCATAAAGTACTATAGAGGTAGAGTATGTTGCAGCAGAAAACAATTGTAATCAAGTCATACAGATGAAGCAGATGATGAAGGATATTGGAATTATATTCAAAGAACTTGTTCTCATTTACTATGATAACACAAGTATAGTTAACACATCTAAGAATCTAGTTTTGCATTCAAAGACTAAGCACATAGCTATAAAGTATCATGTGTTGAGAGAAAAAGTTGTAGAGAAGGAAATCAAATTGGAATACATTAACACTAAGGAACAAATTGTACACATTTTCACAAAGGCCTTTCTAAAGGATACGTTTGAATACCTGAGAGGTATGCTTTGGGTTATGCCCCTGCCTAGTTCAAAATAGATGATGCAAAAGTGCATCAGGATAGGGTATATAGCACCATTGTTAGACTGGACTAAATGATGATGCTTCCTCAGTGGGGGAGTATCAATGATGAATATAGTTAGTCAAGGACTCTCTGTAATAGGTAATTAGTATGCAATAGTGTCTTTAGCCACTTGATTTATTTATAGAGATATATGAAATTTTTTTAAAGAAATAGACCAACTTGTGGTCATGACTGTTGGTGCTCAAAATTGCATTCTCATTTTGAGCACTTATTTGAAAATTTGAATCAATTCAAGCCCTTTAAATGACCACAAATGAGATTGTACCTAGTTATTATTTTGAACCCCTGAGGTGTTTAATGTTTCTAACACCTTTTAGTTGGTGCTTCTACCTATTCCATGAAGTTAAATTGCCATTCTGAGCCATTTTGTGAAGTCTCGTTCTGAGCAAATTTCAAATCTACATTTTACCCTAAGTGTTAAATAGCAATAGGAGGCTGTGTTTGTGATTGAATATCTTGCACCCAAAAATGTTTCATGACTTACCACCTTGGGAGTATTTAGTGTCCATACTTGAGAACCTATGTTTCAAATTTTAGGCCATTTCAAATTCGTTTGTCTAGGTTTTGAATCCCTCAAAGTTGGTAGTTTACTATTTTCATACATTTTCAAAATGTTTATATTTTTGGGAAGCCCTATTTGACGAGTTGTAATTTTGACCCAATTGATCAAAACACCAAAATTCATTTTGCATTGCATTATAAACATCAAAAGACTTGTTATGTTTCAAGTTTCAGCTCATGGCAAATCCGTTTGGTCAGTTTTCAAACACGATTCCAAACACAATTTCTATCTTTTACTAGTGTCAGCATTTGCAGATTTGTTGGAACCCCTGTTCATGATGTTATAACTCAAAATTTGTGATAGGTGAGGTTGAATGAATTGTACCACTATATTTTTGTTTGAAAATAATCCAAGTGTGCTAGTTTGCAAGTCATGATGAATCCATCTGCACACTTTCCCAGGTCAATTCCATTTGCATAAATCTTTATCTTATTAATATTTCTAGTCAGCAATTCTGAGTAGCTCACTTTGAGCATCCGTCATTTGTGCCCAGTTATTCATCATGAGCCCAAATCACATATTCTTACTCTCCTCATGATAGGGAACCAATGCCACAAGTTTTGTTCCTCCATGTATCCATTTGCCTAGTTTTCAAGGCCAAATCCTAACCCAATTTATTACTTTCTAACATGTTTTCTTGTAGGTAGTTCTGAGAAGGTAACTTTGACGGTCAATATCTTTTGACCTCGGATTCATCATGAGATGAGATCTGACAAGGTGAAAGTATGCATGAACAAAGATTCAGTGTGCCAATTTTTAGAGCCTGATTAGGTGATTTGATAAGTTTTTAAGGCTAGTCAAAGGACCTTCTGGCATTAAACTGACAGTTTGCAGAAAGTGATAAAATGGGTCTTTAATGGTCAGTCAGTGATCAAATTTCATTCAAATAAGTTTAAGATGATCAATGGGTTAGTTTGATGGTTCAATTGTTTGGAAATGAAATTATTTTTAGCCGGACCCACTTTGGGGTCTGAGTGATTCCATTAGGCTGATAAGGATTATGTGCAAGCCAAAAATTTTGAGAAAGAAATGATAATGATTTTAATTAATTATAATGCTTCATCATATACATTTTTCTATTGAAAGAACAGAGTTAAATGTGAATAGGTTTAACTCCTAACTTAAAATTAGAAGTCAAAGAATGGAAAATGAATGGAAAGCCCTGCATAAAAAGAGAGAAACTTGATATTGGAATGGAGAGGTGACATTATAAAGTATTTCCATTCCTATCTATTCCCAGCGGTAGTAGGGCTTTTTAGAGTCATTCACGACAAGTAACAATACATGTTCCCATAGTTTTAAAACAAAGCTTCCACATGTGTCCATGCCAGATGAGGATTTTTTTCTGGCCTTATGCAAGAGTTATAGTACACAAAGGAGAAGAACGAAATTGGAGATTCAATGAGCAACACTTGCAATTGGTACTTTCTGGAGTCATGCCATGGGTCAATCCTGCTCATGTTGTGGTGGTAACCATTAAATCTAGAAAATGTCAAAGTAAGATGTTTGATGGTTGTTGAGCATTACTTTCAGTAGTATCCTTAACGACTCCTACACTTTTTGATCAACTGCTCAAAGGCTATTCAAGTGTTCTAAGCCTCTTATCATCCCTAAGTTGTGAAGTTGATTGCAAAGGAGGAGGAACTCTCCACGCATTTGGCCAACTCAGTTAAAAACAAAATACAATAGTTGTAGGCAAAGATTCACTCCACACACAAACACTCAAAATAGAGGCGCCATGTACAAAGAAAGTTGGTAATATAAAGTAGAGAACTCTATGTGAAAAAGGATGAATCAGCTTGAAACATATCAATAAGAAGCCGATTGCAAAGGAGAAGAAATGTGGTTTTCAGGAAGCATCCACGCTAAAGATGAAAGAGCTGACATAGGAGGAATAATGCAGTCCAAGTCATTTTAGGCAGAAGACAAAGATAGTTTAAAGAAAAAGACCACTAATCTGCAGGGGGCTCAAAAAATAAGAGACACCATGTATAAATGATTTAACACAGTCAGAGGGAAAAGCTTTAAAAGAGAAGCTAACTCAAAGAAAAAACAAGGAGTAGTCAACATATGGAGGCATCAAAGACCAAAGGAAGCTCACACCATTTTGAGAAAACTTGAGCCACTGGTCAAAGGTCCAAACACACAGACAAGGCATCTTATGCACAGAGAAAGATAATCCCTGCATTAAATAAATAAGCCATGCCCATATAGAGTAGGAGGATCACTTCACACCAGTTTCAAAGGAATCCGCCATGCAAGGAGAGAGGATCATGCCAAGTCAACAACACTCCATGCTTAGAGAAAATGATAGGATATTAAGAAAGGAGATCTAGCCCACGCGGAAAGAAGGAAGCACCCATGTCTACATAGAGTTCATGCAATGCAATAAAGCAACTCACACATTTTAAAAGTTGTAGGGTCAGTAGTGAATCGATGCATGATATAAAGAATAAGCCCTCATCCAAAGGAGGAATCAGTGATTACTTGGAGGTCAACGTAATAAAATGAATAGCTCACATCAACAGAGCAGACTGCCCATGCAAAGTAGAGGGAAAATTCAAAATGAAGACGCATCCAAAATTAAGGAGTCAATTCCATGTGGCTAACAAAGAAGCCCATGGCTAAGATAGGCATGTATGATCAGAAGAACAAGCCATAGTAAAAGAGTTTGCCCCTCCCATACATTTAGAAATCCATTAGCAGATAAGGAGGTAGCTCAATATAAAAAACAAGGCAATGAGACCCACGAGCTTGGATCTCTGCCCACGCATTAAGTTTTAGTAAGAGCCAATTGAAGGCATGAAAGGAACCCACGTGGTTTAACAAGTCATTCACCCATGCAAAGGCCTGCACGTTGCATGAGCAATAGATATCCAGTTCCAAAACCATGTCCAGTAGATTAAACGAGCCACTAGCCATAGTCAAAAGGATAAGTAACATATCCCACATTGGCTGGGCAAATGATATTTAAATAATTTAAATTTGAAAGCACCCGATATGTTTGATGAGTGAAAGAAAGTCCTTTTCAAAGGCCGCAGGCTACAAGGTGGACCCCGGTGTTGCATTGGACGTTATAGATGTGATAAATTTTGATAGAATGTGCCAGTAAAGGAGATGACATCAACATAACTAAAGCAACCAGGAAAGTTAGAAAATTCGGGTAGTCATTACCTTGGCTAGATGACATCAACATAACTAAAGCAACCAGGAAAGTTAGAAAATTCAGGTAGTCATTACCTTGTTAGCCAGAAAATCCAAGGATTTCTAACTAGCAACATAGTGAGTACTCAAAAAAACTCAAAAATCCAACAAAGGATAAATGAGCTTAGAAGGAGGAGATTTTGCCATGTGTCATGATCATGTGGTCATCACTATGTCTCCAAAAAAAAGATGCATGAGAATTACTATAGTGACATGGTGAGGATTTATGTGGTGATGACATGTGGGAGTGGGTCCCGATGGTGCTAACGAGGCAGATGCAAGTTTTGACCAATAATGGAGCACCATGTGGTGATGAGTTGGCGATGACAAGGTAGGTGTTGATTGGGCAGTGACTAGGTGATGATAGAACAATAAGGCAACCAATTAGGGGATGCCATGTGGTAGCTCGGGTGGCACCCAGTGGGCCTGGGAAGGAAAAGGAGTTCTAAAATTAAAAAATATCCTTTTGCACGTTCAGTTTGAAGATGAAAATTTTTATTTCAAATTTTAAATTTCTATAGTTGAAAACTATAGAATATTTCAAAATTTTCATTTTATTCTTTTAATTGTGCAAAGCCATGAGACAAAGGTATAAACTTTAGAGGGCCATAACTTGGACATTTTTTTATCCAAAATAGGCATTCCATATACCACTGGAACTAAGAGAATCCGAATTTTCCATTTTTGAAGTTAGTTTGTGCATCGATCTTCAACGGTTTGTAATATAGTTCATTTTGTGTTTCTTGGGGTATTGGGGAATGAATAGGAAAATTTGATCATTGATCCTCAGAGTTTGTTAGAGGGCAAACTTGAAGACTTTTTGGAGTTTGAATGTGGTAAAAATAAGCTGGAAAAGATTATCTTACATTCTAAAGGCCTATTAATTGATTTTTCACTTTTACATTGAGTTCATGTTTACATAAAAATTAGTTACATCCTTTCATCATTAGATTTCTGAGATATTGGAGGCATTTGAGAGGTAAATGAAGGGATTTGACTCTGGCAGTTGAAGAGAGAGAGACTAGAGGGAGGTGTTTTCTGCTTCTTGGGAAGGAATTCTAAAGGGACACTTGTCATCTCCTAATCAAATTCGGGAATCCTTTCTTCCTATATTTTTCTAATTCTTTGTCTTTGTAGAGGTTCCAATTTGTGTCACTGAGAAACCAGAGGGTTCAGTCTTTGGATAAAATCCATTCATTGTTGTGATACCATGTTTTGGATCTAGTTTTGATGTTTTCCCATACTGTGACACCACATCTTTCAACATATTCCCTCTTGTATGAACAACATTAGGAAGATTAACATAGATAGTTTGGATCCGTTAGGTTTTTTCATCTTTTCATTTCATGCATATGAATGTATTATTTCTGTTGGTGTAAATAAGTATTTACTTATTACACTAACTTAAGTTTACTTAGGTTTATGCATTATTTAATTATTTTGCATTATTTTATTATCTTTATTTGTGAGACACGTAGGAGTTTGTGCACCTTTTTGAGTTGTCATGTAGACAACACAGAAGTACGCAACTCTATTTTAGCACGTGGTGTCTACAACACTTATTTGCATGTCACACCCTTGTAGGCTTATCCTCTAATCAACGCACTTACTTTCGTGCTTAGTGAAGGATAACCCATATCTGGTGGACATGTGCTTAGTTGTATGACATATCATGTAGCTAATTACGAGGCATTCTAGATGTATTTCAAAGGCCTTTATATACAGGCACTCCTAGTATACTTTTACACATTGAATGAATAACGACATATTGAATACATTGTCATTTTGATCATAGTCTCTCTCTTTTTGGTCTACTATGTGCTTGTGTTTGAGTTCTTAGTTCCTAGGTGAATTTTTCCCTTAGGAAAATTCTTACATGGTATTAGAGCAACTTGGAGATTTTCCCATCACGTAGCCATTCGAGACCACGCTTGCTTCATCACCTTAGCTCGAATTTGGAGTGCTGCAAAAATTGGGAGCATCTAGAGCTAGATCTGACCTCGCCATTATGTTTGGAATGCTGAACTTGTGAAAATCAACTATAAACTTAGCTATCTTGGCCCAAAGTTGACCGTGAGGAAATTTTTTTTTGCAAATCGGAACCCAGAGGCCTGGATTTGTAGTTTGGGTATGGTTATTTTACTTGATCTATAAATTTCAATTTCAGATCTGCGATTATTTTCTTCCCTACAATTTATTTTTGAATTATTATTTTTGAATTAATTAGCAGAGGAAGAGAAAAATATTTTTCCAAACTAGGCAATCAAACCCCAGCTTGGCTCTATATTTTTTGGGTGGAAGAATATTTTTATCATAGGGGTTTAACATAATTTTTGGTGGGCACCTATATCATTGGCAAGACACAAATTTTCATCGAGCCACAAACCTACCGGTGAGTCAAACTACTAAAAGGCCACTTCCTCTCACCGACGGCATCCAAGTCCCCACTCATCGACTGGTTACCATTGGATTGCGACCTTTTCTTTATATACCACACAATATTCCCACTTCTAATACATGTGGAATTAAAATCCTAGATACCGGCCACGGCTCTGCATATTTCGAAACCAGGTGGAGGTCTTTTCACAATGCTGTTGTTTACTTTTCTCGGCATCAATGTCAAATGCAGTGGACATTCTAGTAAGCCTAGCAAGTTTCTGGTCTCGGCATAGTCTGTATTCACGTTTTTCCCTATTGCCCACTGTAATGAAGTTTTTGGCAACCTGCGCTAAGTCTTTCATACCTGTAGTTTAGTTCTCAGAACTACCATGAGCTTTTAATCTGGCTCGGCACCAAAGGTGAGTTCTCTGGCATTGCAATTTTTTGGCAGTTGCATCTCAAACTTTTGACATTGACTTCAACTATTTCGGTATAGAAACTTGTTGAGACTTCTGTCTCCAATCTTTGGCGGCGACTGTAGACTTTAATCGGCCCTCGCTGCACGATTTCTAGCCACTATCACCATTTGTTGACACATTAGTCTTTTTTAGGCAGGCAATCAACATTTCCAATGTCTGCGGTGTTTTTCAATGTTGAATAAAACTCCCACCCACAAATGACTTTGAAACCCCTCCACGCAGACTATAAAATGTTTTCCATGTGGACCTTTGCATTCACAGTCACAACGCCTATTTTCCTGCCACGTGTCCTTGACATACAAGAAACTCACACACATAGGATTGCCACATAACCTATGGAACTTAGCATTTCCATGTCAGTAGTTTGATCCATATAGTATGAATAAACTGAATCATCAATCAAGTCAGCTGACACGTCATCAGGCGAACTATCTTTTTTGTTGACATCATCGCTTCCATAGGTTAAAATTGATGGCCTTTTGATCATCATTTTGAGGTGTTTTACAACTATGGTGATGGCCATTTGACCGTCAAATTTAGACTCATAGTTTTCCATTTTGACCCCTATTCAAATTGCATTTCAGTTTGGCAATCTAACTTTGCGAGTCCTTAACTTGGACATCCAAACTCGAATTCAGCTGCAACATTTTTTGAAATTTGGTAGAATTTCCTAAATTTCCTAGTGGTGGTGTTGTTTTTTGGTTTTGTTGCACAAATTTTGTAGAAATTACATTTTTTGGCGACTGTACCTGCATAATCCTACATTTTACAACTTTAGAAGCTCCGTATGGGCACATGTGGTCACTTTTTAAGGTTTAACATTTTTTGAATCTGCATATTTTTCATCTTCTTTCCAGATCTAAAGTTAGATTCTAGGGTTGTGTGGGCCAATTTCTCACTTTCAAAGTTAGGCCTTCTTTGGCATTGTAAAGCTTTGATTCTCTTTCAAATTTTTTGTAAAACTAAGCTATAGTGCTTAAGTGATAGATTTAAGCCTCATAAAGTAGTTTTAAAAGCAAAATTAGAAAGTCCACTTTGTTCATTTTGACAAGTGGCCCATTGTAAATGCACTATTTATAAAGTGCCAAAGCATCTTTTTTGTGGGGGTCTTTTGATTGAGTGAAAAGGGGGGTGTGTAATATGTTTTTTGTGTCTCTATTTTGTGCTCTTTTCATTTCTGCATCATGGGTTTTAAATGTCCTCCTCTAACTTCACGCAACTATTCTACATGGAAAGATATTGCATGGAGTAGATTAATGGAAAAAGGATATAATATTTATGTTGATGGTACAATTATCAAACCTACTAATGCTAAAGAACTCATTGATTGGCAAAAACAAGACCAACAAGCTTTAGGTTTTATCAGGAGTTGTGTACAAGGGGATCTTCTCTTTCACATTAAAAATTGTTCAGAATCTAAAGAAGCTTGGGATAAACTTGAATAGGTGTATGGTAAGGTGGATGAAGAAAAGGGATTTCAGATTGAGGATGATCTACTCCTCTTGGATCCTAAGAATTATGACACAGTTTAGAATTACATCATTAAAGTCAGTGAGTATAGGGAACTTCTTAAAGATTGTGGAAATCCCATGAAAGATGATAGGTTGATACATCACATCCTCAAGAGGCTACCTTCTAAGTATGCCAACTTTGTTTCAAGTTTTAATACTCATAGGTTGACCATGGGATCTACTTACCAGAAGCCTTCCTTTCATGGATTTGTAGACATGTTGATTGTTGAACAATCTCACTCGATGGATTTTGGACTTCTCAAGTCATCAAAGACCAAAGCCTTGGTGGCTAGTGATGATCACAAATCTAGTCCAAGAGGGAAAAACAACAACAACAAGAAGTAGTGGAAGCAGAAAACACAATCTGAGAAACAACAATCCTCCTCTCAACAAGGCAATTCTTCTTCAAGCAAGAAGGGAAGTGATGAAATGAAGGACGAACTTTTTTTTTCTTACTGCAAAAAGCCAAATCATGACAAGCATCATTGCAAGACAAAAGGAATCGATGAGTTAGAAAATCTACTCAAGAAGAACAAGATTCAAGTGCCATGTACTTCCAAGGATTCTACTCCAACCTCTTCAAAAGGTAAAGGTCAACAACTTATGGCAAACACAAGTTCTTTAGAATGAATACTTGACTCAGGTGCCTCCTACCACATGGGTTCTTCAAAGGAAGATTTTTCTTCATTGAAGTAGTCAAAGGTGCCACACATCTTCATGGGAGATGATACTAAAATGGAAGTTGAAGGGAAAGGACATGTGGAAATGAAAAATGGAGAATTCAAAGATGTTCTCTATGTTCCAAATCTAAGCTCCAATCTCCTATCAATTTACCAAATCACTCACCTTGGAGATGGTCATAAGGTTGAGTTCTTTCCAGATTCAGTGATGGTGTGAAGTCTCAAAGATGATTCATTGGTAGTAGTGGGGAAAGTCAATGATGACAAGAGGCTTTATTCCTTCTCCCACTTTGTGCCTAAGAGTCCTTCTCAAGCCTTGTTAACTCACTCACATTCACAAATCAACTTATGGCATGAGCAGTTTGGTCACCTTGACTTCCACTCTCTTCAGTAACTTTTCTCAAAACATATGGTCAAAGGTCTACCCAATATCAACTTTTCTAAGGGAGAGTGATCATCTTGTTCAGTGGATATGAATCTCAAGGAGAAGTATGATAAAGGGAAGTCTTCTCAAGCTCTAGTTATTCTTCAGCTAGTTCACATGGTATTAGCAGGACCCTTTGTAGTGACTTTAGTTAGCCAAGGCCGCTACATACTCACATTAGTTGATGACTTTTTGAGATTCACTTGGGTCTTCTTCCTTCATCATAAGAATGAATTGGTTCATAAGCTTCAAGACTTTAAGACTCATTTTGAACACAATTCAAGGAAATCCATCAAGGAATTAAGGGTGGACAATGAAAATAGATATGTAGACAGAAGACTTAAGAACTTTTGCAAAATTGAGGGGATTGATCTTCAGAACTCACCAGCATTCAGTCTGCACAAGACTAATGTTGCAGCTATGAGGATTAGGACTCTCAAGACCATGGAAAGTTGCATGATAAAGGCCAAGTCTCTCTATCCTACACTTGAAGTTGAAGCCATTAGCAGTGCTACTCACATACTTAACAGATCTCCTCATCTAGCCTTAGATCGCAAGACTCCTTTTGAGGCATGGTGCAACAAAAAATCGGTTGAGTCACTTTAGAGTCTTCAGTTGTCCAGCATGGGCAAACGTATCTTCCAAGAGTTGCAAGGCACCAGCACCTAGGCAATGTACCTTCATCAGGTATGAAGATAATGTGAAGGCTTACAGACTGATGGATCCAGAGACACATGAGATTTTTGTGGAGAAGGATATTCACTTTGAGTAAAGTTCTCCCAGCTTGTCCTCTACTCCTCTTCGCACATCGTATATAGTGGAAATTGATAGTGACACCAACGATAGTGCTTCAACAAGTTTAAACACATGAGGTTCTATCAATAGTTGTAGTGGGAGGTCACATCAGTCCAGTCCACATGTTTATATTGCCATAGTGAAAGGTCCATCACATCATGGTACATCTTTTCTTCCACCTACAACTTCAGTTGACTTGGGAGACAGACTTGAGGATTTACATCTTCTCATTGATGATGATTCTTTACAATTGTTGTGAGGGCCCACTCTGACCCTCATGTCCATTCTCTACATGATCAATCTTCATAGGTTGGCATGATTGTGGATCCTTATGAACAGCAATTAGTGGAGGTCTCTTTGTCAGTAGAGGAGATAGATGGTTTAGTGGAACAGGTTCAACATACATCCTTGCTAGATCTGCGTTCATTCTTTTCAGCACAGTTGGAAGGGGTGAACATCAACATCAGTACAGGGATACTTGAGCAAGTTTTAGTGCCAGCACACATCTTCAAGAGTGTACCTTTGCCTTTTTTTCTTCCTAAGGGGAGGAATACCATTCTACATTCATGGACCAACTTCTTCATTGGAGCAACTTTCACTTGTTGACATTCTTCTTTTGGGGGGGAGCCTATTCTATCTCTCCTCCTTCTCTTATTCTCTTATGTATATACTAGATATATGTCATAATGAGGGGGTCTTGATTACTCCATCCATCGATGCATCCTTATTTATCTCTCTTTTTGGGGGAGGGTTTTTCCCATGAGGTTTTCCCTCTTTCCCTTCTTTATGGGAGATTACATTTTCATTATGTTCATGGGTACCTAATATGGCCTCATAGCTAGGACCCATTATGCATCTTCATCCTAGTTTGTAAGCTTAAGGGCATTCCCCTAACTTGCACTTAAGGGGGGGTGTTGGATTAAATAAGTATTTACTTATTACACTTACTTAAGTTTACTTAGGTTTATGCATTATTTAATTATTTTGCATTATTTATTATTTTTATTTGTGAGACACTTAGGAGTTTACACACCTTTTTGAGTTGTCATGTAGACAACATAGGAGTACACAACTCTATTTTAGCACATGGTGTCTACAACATTGATTTGCATGTCACACCCTTGTAGTCTTATCCTCTCATCAGTGCACTTATTTCCATGCTTAATGGAGCATAACCCATATCTGGTGGACATGTGCTTGGTTGTATGACATATCATGTAGCTGATTACAAGGCATTCTAGATGTATCTCAAAGGCCTTTATATACAGGCACTCCTAGTGTACTTTTACACATTGCATGAATAATGTTATATCGAATACATTTTCATTTTGATCATACTCTCTCTCTTTCTGGTCTACTATGTGCTTGTGTTTGAGTTCTTAGTTCCTGGGTGAATTTTTCCCTTAGGAAAATTCTTATAGTTTCAAGAAAATAAATGCAAGGGACAATAGGTTGAGTTTCATCTTAAATCTTGTCTCCTTTGTCAGTGATCTTCAATGTTTTACAATCTTTGAACAGAGAGCTTAGTCTATAGTTGCAGTCCCTTAAGGCTGTATGTTATTTCATTGTTGCCTATAACTCAAAGGATTATGTAAATGCTTCAGGGAAATCAATAGGATTGTAAGTTTACTGATGGGGATATCATCTAAGAATGAGATTTAAATTGAGCATGGATGTCTGTTTAAAAGTTAAATAGATAGATCAGATATCTGAAGATACAAACATGTATTAGGTATCCATATGTATGCATTTGATTCATGGAATTGCCCAATGGTTAAGGCACTAATCAGTTATAGGATCATTAGGACTTATTGCTGCATATTGGAGGGTATGCTGAATTCAACATTATTAATCAAATTATATTTCACATTCATGTTGAAGGACCTAAATGTAATACCCTCACTCAGCTTATGAGATTCATAGATTTGCATTTAGCTACTGTAGGTCTATGTCATTCCATGATTTATTAGGAGATATAACGAGTTTTCATCTACAGTAAATAGATTCGGGGATATGTTTTACACTAATATGATATTGATTGAATCTGAGGTCTACCCACCTAGGTTTTGTAGAGCCCAAAGTAGGAGAAGGGTCATGCCTTATAGTTGGCCTAGTGTCTAAAATGGCATGTTAAAGATGGGAGTTAGCTACCCCTAGATTTTTCATATTCACATTGGGATAATTGAAAACCCTCCAGCATTTTCAAACACCAACAATGATGATAGATTATTCTATGTTCAAACAATTGAACCATTTATGTACTATCTTTGACATTGATGTCAATGGGGGAGAGAGTGACATGAAAAACATTGAAGAGTTTGTACTATGGGGGAGAAGTGTTGAAATAAAGGATTTGCATGAAGAAAGATCTGATTGATGAAGGGACTTATTGGTATTCTTGGAACTAGATGTTTTTCATCTATGTTTCCATCAATGCCAAAGGGGAAAATTGCTAGCATGAATGTTGATGCTATAGGGGAGCATTGTAGAACATTATTATGACTATTTTTGTCATTGATGACAACATAGTAATGATTTTGTAAAGATTGACAGAGTAACAGATTGTGATCTTTGTATTAAGGATAATACATGACATATATACTTATGCATAGTTAGTAGCACATACTATAGTATGTATTGGACACATGAAGAAGTGTGCAGAACCTGAATTGACAATGTATGGAAGATATTAATGATATTCAAAGAATTGCATGGAAATAGAGCATTAGGAAAACAATCCTTATTGTATGATTGATACAGTGCATTGTATTTGAAATGAAGGGTTGTGCAATTAACTGGAGGTAGTACACTAACCACTAATAACATTAGCAATTGTGTAGGTACAAAAATCACACGTATAAAATTTTGTGTATAATTGTGTGCTAATAGCATTAATTAAATGTGTATTTCATTTAATTAATGTATGGTAAAATGTGAAGTCGACTCAAGGATTTAATTTTGAGTGCGGTCTAAAGAAAAGATGTTTTTTGAGTTTTAGACATCATGATTGAGATCGATGTGCAAAGAAGAGTTACAAATTGTGAAGCAGCGAAGAAAAGTGATTTGCTAATGAGTGTAAGTGACCTTAAGGATTACTATTGATGGATATAGAGTTCCAAATCTGATTGCATGATCTGAAGGTAAAGAAGTCCAATGTACTAGATAGATGAAGAAGCAAAAGACTGTCACACATCTACTATTCTAAAAGGAATAGTACTGAGATCAATCAGAGAGTAGGTTCATTGATTTGATCCTTAAGTTGTTTGGATGGTGGATTCAACTACCTTCTACAACTTCTAATAGGGTTAGAATCTCCTAACAGTGATTCAAAGTCTCGTAAGAGGGACTCTTTGTACTAAATATTGTACTAGACTCCTAAATAAGGTCCATCCTCTAACAAGAAATATTCATATTAGTACATCATTTTGTGGGCATCATTCCCACCAAGGTTTTCCCTCTGATCAAGGGTTTCCCTAGTCAACATATCTAGTGTAATTGTGTATGTGCATCTCTTTATGATTGCTGTTTACTTTGATTGAATGGTTGAGATTGTTTAAGAGGATAAATATTTTAGATTTTTATATAACTAATTCACCCCCACTCTCAGTTATATAGGTGAACTATTATTTCTAACAACTTCATAAGCATTTCCACTGCCAAACTTCTTTAAGATCTTACAAGGTCCTAACTTCTTCATCTTTAGCTTATTGTATGTTCCAACTAAAAATCTTCCTTTCTTCAAATGAGCCATTACCTCATCACCAATTTTAAAAATATGATGTCTTCTAGACTTATCAACATTCTCCTTGTATTTTTGATTACTTTGTTCCAACTTCAGCTTCACTTCCTTATGCAAAGACTCCATAAAATTAGAAAATTCTTCTCCTACAACACGTCTCTTATGTTCAATAGCAACATCTCTTAAATCTAATACTCCTCTAGGCTTCATTTTTGGTAACAATCTCAAAAGGTGTCTTCCCTATACTTCTATTCATAGAATTATTATATGCAATCTAAGCTTGTGCTAATACCATCTCCCAGTTATGTGTTTCATCTCCAACTAAGCAACTCAACAAATTAGCCAATCTTGTATTCACAAACTATTTGTCCATTAGTCTATAGATAGAATGTAGAACTAAATTTCAACTTAGTACCCATCTTCTTCCACAAAGTCCTCCAAAAATAACCCAAAAAATTACTATTTCTATTAAAAATATTACTTCTTGGTAATCCATGTAGTATAATAATCTCTTTGAAGAAAAGTTCAGCAACATGCTCAGTATCTTATCTCTTCTTACATGGTATAAAATGAGCCATCTTCAAAAATATTGAATCATACCCCTTTGTTGTTTTAGGCAATCAAAAAACAAAATCCATACTAATGTCACTCCAAGGTTTCTTAGTAATATAAATAGGTGTATACTAACAAATATTTTGACTTACTCCTTTTGAAACTTGATAAACTCCAAAACTCTTCACAAATTTTTGAACATCCTGATACATTTGTTGCCAATAAAACTTCCCCTTCAACAAATTCAGTGTCTTATCAATTCCAAAATGTCTAGCTAATCCACCACTATGTTTTTCCTTAATTAGATTCAACCTCATAGAGATTCTAGGAATACATAACTAAATATATTTGTACAACATACCTTCTTGAATAAAATATTCATCACACTTACTCATGTGATCTATTAGATTTGGTGCTTTGCACTCTCTCCATGCCTCAGAAAAATCAGGATGAATATCATACAACTTGTTCATTTCATCAAAACCAACAACTTCAACCTTCATTTCAGTCAACAAAGATCATCTTCTACTTAATGCATTAGAAACTCTATTAGTAACTCCACTCTTATACTTAGTCACAAATGTAAAACTTTTTAAATACTCAACTCACTTCATATGTTTTCGGTTCAGTTTATGTTGACTTCCCAAGTACTATAAAGCTTTATGATCAGTATACAACATAAACTCCTTAGGAGTCAAATAATGTCTCCACTTCTTCAAAGCTTGAAAAATAACATAAAAATCTTGATCATACATAGAATACTTCCTTTTAGCATCATTCAAATTTTTACTAATGAAAGCAATAGGTTTACATTCTTGACTTTATCCAGCTCTGATTGCACTACCACTTGCATCACATTCAACTTGAAATACCTTATTGAAATTAGGAAAATCCAATATGGGTAACTCAACAACCTTTTGTTTCAAAGTCTCAAAACTCTTATTAGCTCCATGTGTCCACTTGAATTCATTTTTATCTCCTCTCATTGTCTCAATCATAGCATTACAAATAGCACTGAAATTCTTTATAAACTTTCTATAAAAACTAGTTAAACCATGGAATGATCTTACCTCACCCATATTCTCAAGTGTAGGCCATTCTAAAATTGCTTTAACCTTCTCTAGATCCATTCTCAAACAATAATCTAAAATCACAAATCCCAAATACACAATCTCCTCTTGCATGAAATAACACTTTTTTTAGATCAATAAACAACTTTTCCTCTTTCAATCTTTGCAATACTTGTCTAACATGTTCAAGGTGTTCTTCCTTAGTATTACTGAATATCAAAATATTATCCAAATAAACAATCATAAACTTACCCAAAAATATTTTTAGAACGCCATTCATCAACCTCATGAAAGTACTAGGTGCACTAGTCAAACCAAAAGGCATAAACAACCATTCATTCAAACTATATTTTCTCTTGAGAGCAATCTTCCATTCATCACCTTCTCTGATTCTAATATCATGATAGCCACTCTTCAAATCAATCTTGGTAAATTACATTGCTCCACACAAACAATTCATTATGTCATCCATCCTTAGAATAGGAAACCTATATTTCTCTATGACCTTCTTAATAGCTCTAGAATCAGTACACATTCTCCATTCTCCATTCTTCGTAGGTACTAATATAGTAGGTACAACACATGGACTTAAACTTTCTCTAATTAATCCCTTCTATAGCAATTCATGTATTTGTCTGTTAAGTTCTTCGTTCTTTGTAGGTGCCAATCTGTATGGTGCTTTGTTTGGAAAACTACCTCCAAAAATTAGATCCCTAAAATGACTTATGCTTCTCACTAGTGGTAAGCCATCAGGAATATCCTCAACAATAATATCTTTATACTCATTTAGAAATTCTATAATTTCTTCTAGTACTTGGATACCACTATCTGTTATTACTCAATCATTACCAACTTTTTCTTCTGAGTCATTACCAACACTTGGTCCTCTAGGAACTATAGCAAAACAAACTTGATTCTTCTTCACTTCTTTTTCAAATTTCTTTCCAATAACCATGCAAAATTTTATTGTGGTACAATTAACCTCATCTAGAGTTTCAATCCGAGGCAACAATATTTGCTTCTTCCCATTTACCCAAAGAGTATATTGCTTCAATCTTCCATCATGTACAACATATCTATCATATTGCCAAGGTCTACCCAAAGAAAATATGACAAAAATGCATGGGCATAATATCACACAATACTTCATCAAAGTAATGTCCAATATTGAACTTCACAACACATTGCTCACTTGTCAATATCTTATGCTCATCTTTGATCCATGAAACATGATAGGGTTTAGGATGTTTTAGCCTCTACAATTGCAACTTTGTAACTAACTCTTTTGTTTCTAAATTTGTAGAACTTCCACTATCAATGATCACCTTGCAATGTTTTCCATCCATCTTATATCTCATCTTGAAAAGACTTCTTCTAAAGACAGGTTCCTCATCACTTTCGTTATTACATAAGTTTCTTCTCACCATCAAATTTTCTCTAGCCTTAGGTCCTCTTAGTGAACTTTCAATGTATCCTTGAATTAAAATATTTCTATTACCTTGCCCACTTTCAGAAGATCTACATTCAAAAGACCTATGTCCTTCTTTACCACATATGAAACAATTACCATAGAAACCACCTCTAGTATAAGAATTACCTCTTCCTTAGTATGAACCAGTACCTCCTCGGTGTGGACTACCACCTTTCCACTCGGTCTTGTCTTTGTCATCATTCCTCCATTCAAATTTTCCTTTATCTTGCACAAAACTATCAAATATACTACCTTCACCATAAGATCTACCTCTGCCTCTCTGAAATCTACCACCTCTACCTCTTTGTCTTTTTTTATGCTTCTTTGTCAAGATATCCTCACCTTTCAAGGCATATTGATATGCTTCTTCTACACTTTCCAACTCCACAAAACTTATTTCATCTTGAATTCCAAATGCCAATCCCTTTATGTACCTTACAATTTTCTCAACATCATCATCCACATGTCTAGATCTAATGTCCAATCTATAGAATTCCTCAGTACACTCCTTCACAGTCATGTCTTTTTGTCTCAAATTTTGCATCTTTCTCAAGAAGCTAACTTGGTAATCAGTAGGAAGGAATTTATTCTTTACCCTATTCACCATCTTTGGCCAAGTCTTGATCTTTTTCTTTCCTCTCCTTTTTTTATCAGTTTGTAAATTCTCCCACTGCAGTGAAGCATGACCTTTTAGACTAGTAACTACAAGTTTCACCTTCCTATTACCAGGAGTGTTTTCATACTCAAAGAACTTCTCCATATCAGAGATGCAATCCAAAAAAAATTGGTGACCAATTTCCTATCATAAGGAACAACTTCTATAATAGGCTTTGAATGTGCCCTAGACAATACTCTCAAAAATTTTCCTCATCTTGATCTTCTTCTAGTTTTAGGTTAGGGTTTTGTGCTACCACTTCATCATCACTCACATCCTCAAGATGTGCTCCTCTCCTCTAGGTTGTCTCCACATCATCTAATTTGGCTGCAATTTGTCTCAATGTATCCAATATGGCATTATCAACATTTCCTCTATTATGAACCATCTTTACAAAATAGGTTCCTATGAGATTGTAACCCTTTGCAAGTTATAGCTCAAATCCATAGATCTACAATCCTACAACCAAGTCTGAATTAGGGTTCTACGTAATCCAATGTTTACAAAGATGAACCTCAAGCTCTAATACCACCTGATGCAAGAAGGAAAAGAATAACTAGGGCCAAAGGCTCACCCAACAATCCAAACCAACCTTGCAAAGTTAACATAATAGAAGAAAACACACAAAGAGAACAACACCGTAGAGAGAGAGAGAGAACAATATTCTTTTATTGATTCAACAAATTATCAGCATACATGCCTAGCTATAAAGCCTTTTGGGTTATGGCCATATATAGTATCCATTCAAGATCTAAGATCCAACTTCAAATTTTCCATTTCCAGTTCTGCTCCTAATCGATCTACCAAAATCTCTTCTTAAAAAAAAACTACCCTAATACTAAGCCTAAACACTGTATTTATAATTGAGAAAATGGCTTACAGAACATTGTAGATCATTACATAATAGAAAGGCTGACCCAACAACAGTCTAGACACATACCAAGAAAAGATCTTATCATAAATGTAGCGATTGAAATAAATATTGCAAGTCGACTCACAGCAAAAATGCAAAAAGCATTTCCAAAATACTGACACTCAACATCAACAGGGAAACTCAACACGTGAAGGATCACTCAACATACACTAGGTAAGTCAGCACATGAAGAATAGCTTGGCACACATTGTGGAACTCAACACACAATGTAGAACGAGATGGGATGATATACTAAACCAAGTGTTCATATGATGTGGGATAACCTCAACTATCCTTGAACTACAAAATTACTAGTACTCATCAATTGTTGCAACTTGGTAATGACTATAACTTGGCAACAACTGGCAGAATGATCAAAACTGAGCAACATAATACATCAACCCAGGATGCTCTTGCATCACAATGAGCACTACATGCCATTACCTTATTGGTAAAATCTACGACCTAATTTCCTACTCACCAACTACTGCCACATGTCATCTTATCTCTCCACATCTCTACCTTAGCCTTCACCTTCAAGCTAATTTTTGGCTAAACTATTGTGAAGTTATGAATTCTTCTTATTTCCTCATCTCCACCTATTAGGATTAATCTCACATTTAATTAGAGATGTCACACGTATTTGTTAGCTAACATTTCTCCACTTCTTCATGGTTATCCTAATTGGTAGACTTAACTAAAGAATTGGAGATGAAAGTTACCTCCACTTCTCCACCTTTACTACTAACCATGTGCATATTATGGAGAAGTCATAAAATTTGGGCCCACCTTGAACTATGTGCCTCGTGACACCTCCTTACTAGTCCTTAGGTCCATCTTGTCATCCATCTAGCTTGCATGTCACCTCGTGCCACTTGCATGTTGGATCAAAATTATGCTTGCATCATCAACAATTGGATGGGTCCCAGGAACATTATCCTTGATCCAAAATATTCATGTCTTTGACACATTAACTTAGTGTGCATTTGAACATTCAAAATACCTTAATTCACAACCGCAAGCAATGTCTGATATTGTAATTTACCTTCTCTTCATAGTTACTCATGCACAGGCTGGTCCACTCCTTTATAATAAAATTTGCAGGCTAGACTACCTCAATCCTATCCCGCTTATCAACAACAAGATGTATGGATCCTCTGAACATATCAATCTTTGCATTGTAGAAGACTATAATTGATCCTTCCTTCACACAAAAGATGTCTTGTGCTTGCAATCAGGACATCCAAAGAAACATCAGTAACCATGATGCATAATTACTTACTCTAATCTTGTGGGTCTCAATATAAGATAACAAATGAAAAGAAGAAGAATGCACCACTATAGACTGGGCAATGACAAATCACTTTTGTCCCCTTTTGATCTAATATGTTCTAGGGAATATATTGCATCATTCCTTTCATCAAAAAATATACTAAAATTTGTGTAAGACTATGGAGGTGGAGAACAAGCTGGTAGTCCATAGGAATGGTCACTCACAAATGGGTGATTCCACAATACTAGGTACTACTTTTGTGGCATGAAGAAAATTGTGAAATGATGGAAAATTTCCAAATTCTATTTTTCCTATGTTCACACAAACATAGTAAATATATTTGTACAAACATAAAAGAATTATATGTTTGTACGAATATATAAGGCTAAAATAATGTATGTCCATGTGAACATAATTAATAAATATGTTCATGCAAACATAAAAGTATAGTGACTTTGAGATTAAAACCCCCATTTTGCATTTTGCCTATTCATTTCTAAGGTGAGCTGAATTTTATTTGGACGTTGGGGCAAACATATTGGATTGTTGAGTGAGCTATGTCACTTTGCATCAATTTCTTCCATATTTTGGTTGTTGCACTATTTTGGGTATGTTTATATGCTATTATTTGAATGTTTTCAATATTTTGGAAGAATATTTTCATGTTAATTTAATATATCTATTATTTATTTATGTTACTTAATTCTATTAATTTATCATTTATAATTTTCTTGTATTTGTTAGTTATGTATGAGTTTTATTAGAAAATACATTAGAAATTATTTAAAAAATTAGTCTAGAATATTAGAAAAATATTAATTTAGCATTAGGAAACTAATTTATGAAAAAATTAGTGTTAAATTAGAAAGTATTAGAAAAACAATAGTGTATAATATTAGAAAAGCATTACAAATATTCAAAACATGTTAATCTAGAATATTAGAAAAAATATTAGTATAACATTAGGAAACAAATTTTAAAAAATATTTTTTTTATTAAAAAAATTTTGGAAAAACATTACATTTATATTAGAAAAACATTAGAAAATATTTTTAAAAACATTAGTCTAGAAAAAATTAGAAAAATATAAGAAAATATTAGAAAAACATTACAGAATATTAAAAAACATTAATCTATAATATTAGAAAAATATTAGTATAACATTAGGAAGAAAATTTAGAAAAATATTAGTTAAAAAATACATTTATATAAGAAAATATTAGAAACACATTACAAAATTTTTTTAAAACATTAATCTAGAATATTAGAACAATATTAGTATAACATGTAATGAAATAAATTTAGAAAATATTATTCTTATTAGAAAAATATTAGAAAAAACATTAGAAAATTTTAGTATAATATTTTCAAATACTTTAAAAAATATTAGTCTTGAAAATTAGAAAAAATTAGAAAAACATTACAAAATAATAAAAAAATGATTATGTGGAATATTAGAAAAATATTACTAGAAATATTTAAAAATGTTAATCTACAATATTAGAAAAATAAATTAGTATAACATTAGGAAATATTAACTTATAACATTAGAAAATATTAGAAACAAATTACAAAATATTAGAAAAACATGATCAAATATTTTTAAAAAGCATTACTCTAGAAACAAATTTAGAAAAATATTAGAAAAACACATTACAAAATATTAGAAAAATATTCAAAAAATAGAAAAACATTAGTCTAGCAAATTGGAAAATATTAGAACTCTATCTCCAACCCTAACCTTAACCCTAACCCTAACTCAAACTCTAATCTAATTCTAACTCAAACTCAAACCATAATTTGTAACCCTAACTCAAACTTTAACCCTAACTTGAAAGCTCTAACCCTAATATTTAACCCTAACCCTAACTTAAACAATAATCTTACCCTAGAATTGTAACCCTAATCTAACTCTAACTTGAAAACTCTAACCCTTTAATCTAACCCTAACTTTAATTAAAACCCTAATCTAACCCTAGAACTATAACCCTAATCTAACTGTAATTATAGAAATCAAACCCTAATCTAACATTAACCCTAACTAAAACCCTAATATAACCCTAGAACCATAACCCTAATCTAACCCTAACTTGAAAACTCTAACACTAAACTAGCTCCCTAACTGTAATTGAAACCCTAACTGAAACACTAATGTAACCCTAGAATTTAAACCCTTACCTTTAACATGAACCCTAACTCAAACTCTAATCTTTAATCCTAACAAAAAATCAAACCCTAATTTATCTTTGGATAACAATTTTTCAATTGTGTGTTGTCTTTGATGTCACACAAATGTTATATCAGTCATTAGACAGTGTCTACTGAGCTCAGAAGGTCAGCAAGGCAGAGGACAGTGTCTACCAAGCTCAAAAGGTCAACAAGGCAATAGATAGTGTCTACCAAGCTCAAAAGGTCAGCAAGGCAATAGACAATGTCTACCGAGCCCAAAAGGCTAGTAAAGATAGCTTGCAGTGTCAACCAAGTAGACAATTGGTTACCGAGCCTTCAACATAATCAAAGAAATTTAGTTCTTACTGAGCTCACTTGGTAATCGAAGAAAATATGATAGAAACAGTTCTTACCAAGTTCACTTGGTCATGAAAGGTAATTTGGTAGAAATAGTTCTTACCAAGTTCACTCGATCAACAAAGGTAATTTGGTAAAAGCAGCCAAAGGATTTTAAGATATTGTAATGTTCACCAAGCCAAGAAGGTTAACTCTGGAAATTTTTGTTAGTAGTATTTATCGAGTAGGGTCGGTCAGTAAAAGACATTTTATTTGTTTAAGAATAATATCTATAGCGGACTGATGAATGACTTATTGGTAAATGTAACATGTAAATGAGCCGACTTGACAATCTGAATGGTATAAGAAGTCATGTTGTGAATTCAAAGGTGTGTGTGTGGAGGTATGAGAAGTTAATATGATATGAAGACTGATTATTATGGAAGTGAATTTGAAAGATGATCAGAGATCACTAAGGAGCAGCAGAGCCATATTCGATCAAGGAGAATCTAATGATGCTGAATAGAGACCTGTATCCAACAAGTTCAGTTGCATCTTGTTCAGGTCAATTCATTGTTGCTTTCTAACCATTGCAGCAGTGATTCCAAATCTCTTAATAGAGTTGGTTTAACAGCCATTTTGTAAATCCTTTAACAAGGTGATAGTTCAGTTGAATTGTTCTAAAAGACCTCTAGCAAGGCCACTCCTAATAGGGTGATTAAATCCTCTAACAAGCTCACACCTAACAGTGTGTATTGTAACCTTTAATAGGGTTGGCTCCTAACAACGCTCACTTCAGAAAAGTGAAAAATTGGTGACTAGTTACTTGGGGGTTTTTCCCATATTGGGTTTCCAAATTAAATCTGGTGTCTCTTGTGTTCATTTATTTAACCTTTGCATGCATATTAATAACTATGAATGCTAGATGATCAATAACTAGTTAATCTACCGAGTTACAGTATTCTTGCACTATTTATCGAGTATCAATAGTAAGTAAGCATTATAGACATCTAAGGTAATTTTGGAATTTTTTTTTTTGGATAACTGATTCACCCCCCCCTCTTAGTTACTCCATCTATAATTCCAACATTTCTAACCCTAACTCTAAATCTAACCCTAATCTAACCCTAACTCAAACTCAAATGAGATAATCTAAAACTAACCCTAATAGAAACCTTAATCTAACCCTAATCTAACTATAACCCTAACCATATCTAAAACCCTAATGTAAGATCCTGGAACCATAACCCTAATCTAACTGTAACCCTAGAACTCAAATCCTAATTTAACACTAACCCTAACTAAAACCCTAATCCAACCCTAGAACTCAAACCCTAGTCTAACCCACTCAAACTCAAACCCTAATTTAACACTAACCCTAATCTAACCCTAGAACCATAATCATAATCTAACCCTAGCTTGAAAACTCTAACCCTAATCTAACCCTAACCCTAATCTAACTTTAACTGAAACCCTAATTTCTAACCTTAACTTGAAAACTCTAACCTTATCACTAACTCAAAACCTAATCTAATCCTCACTCAAACTCAAACCCTAATTTGTAACTCTAATCTAGGTAGATAACCGTAACTCAAACCCTAATCTAACACTAACCCTAATCTATAACTGTAACCCTAGAACTCAAACCCTAACCCTAACTCTAACTCAAAATCAAATCCTAATTTTTAACCCTAACTTTAAAAATCTAACCCTAACCCTAACTCTGACCCTAATCTAACCCTATCTCTAACTCAAACCCTAATTTGTATCCCTAATCTAACACTAGAAGCATAACACCAGTCTATTAATAACCCTAAAAATCAAACCCTAATCTAACCCTAACCGAACCTTAATCTAACCCTACAACCATAATGCTAATCTAACCCTAACTTGAAAACTCTAATCCTAATCTAACTTGGTAACCATAATTGAAACCCTAATCTAACCAGGTAACCATAATTGAAACCCTAATCTAACAAGGTAACCATAATTGAAACCCTATTCTAACCCTAGAACCTTAACTCTAATCCAACCCTAACTTGAAAAATCTAACCTAGGTAACCCTAACTTGAAAAATCTAACCCTAATCCTAACTCAAAACCTAATCTAACCCTAACTCAAACTCAAACCCTAATTTATAACCCTAATTCAACACTAGAACCGTAACCCTAATCTAACTGTAACCTTAGAAACAAAACTCTAATCTAACCCTAACTAAACCCTAATCTAACTCAAATCCTAATCTAACCCTAGAACCATAACCCTAATCTAATCCTAGACCTTGAAAACTCTAACCCCAATGTAACTAGGTAACCATAACTGAAACCCTAATCTAACCCTAGAATTACAACCTTAATCAAACCCTAACTTGAAAAATCTAACCCTAACCCTAACTTGAAAATTATATCCCTAACCTTAACTCAAACCCTAATCGAACACTAAATCAAACTCAACCCCTAATTTGTAACCCTAATCTAAGCAGGTAACTATAACTCAAACCCTAATCTAACACTAACCCTAATCAAGCTGTAACCCTAGAACTCAAACCCTGATCCTAACTCAAACCCTAATCCAACCCTAACTCAAACTCAAAACCTAATTTGTAGCACTCACTTAAACCCTAATCTCACACTAAAATTGTAACCCTAATCTAACCATAACATAGAAACAAAACCTTAATTTAACCCTAACCAAACCCTAATGTAACTCAAAGCCTAATCTAATCCTAACTAAAAACACAAACCCTAATTAAATCCTAGTCTAACCCTAACTCTAGGGTATGTGTAGGATCATGGTGTGCTAAAAAGTGATCTACAAAATCTCTAGTTTTGAAATATCTCAAACCATTTCAAAATCTATTCCAACTTTTTTCCCACCCACCCTAATACCAAATGAAAACAATTAATATCTTTATAAGGTCTACTATATCTTTTGACACCAAACCTCTATGATCAACTTTATAAACATACTAATAATGTCCTTTTGGCTTTTTTTTATGTGATTTTTACTTCAAACATGTAGCTGACGACTTTTTTTTCACCAAAATTTGATGAAATGAAAAGGGTTTCTTAAGAATGTTCTTATGTTTCCATACATGTAAGTTTTGTCAAATTATGAGTTTAGTAAGTTATTATTACTTATCTTCTAATGGAGTTACATATGAAGTGCTGATTGACACACTACTTGAAAAACAACTATAACTTTCAAATGGTACAATATTTTTTAAATCCAAAAGATGCATCACATTCTATGTTTCTACTACTATAAGGAAAAAAATGAAAAATTGAATTTTGTAGAGTTTTGAATTAGTTAAGGTGGTCGGACACAAGATTTTTTTTTCAAAAATTTCTAAAGTCAAAAATTAATTATTTATTATTTACTTAGAATAAAAAACCCAAAAATATGTGTCACATCTAGGCATGAATCTACTACTTATATCTAGAATATTATTTAAAAATATTATCATTTGATTTTGATTAATGTGGTTAGACATATATCTACTTCTTACTTTTGTTCTGAAATTTTTGTAATATTGCATTAAAATTCAAAATTTTGAACAGTCAATTTTTATTTTTTTGAGATAAGTCTTAGTAGTTTAGAAACTAGATTCAATTTTCTAGAGATTCTTTTCTCTTAACTTTTTGATATAAAGTTAATAAAAAGTAGAAAATTGCATGTCAAGTTGACAGAACCCTAATTTTCTAATTTTTTATTGCCACTTAAGAGCATAGTTTAGTTGACCATGATCTTGCACATACCCTCTAACTCTCATGTATGATATATTGATGTGTAGATTAGTGTCATGCCAAAAATTTGGAGCAAAAACACACCAACAACTTCTTTTTTTAATTATAAATTTATCTACTAAGTTAATAAATGCTACTCTAAATTGGTTATGGAAAGAAGACAAGGGATTAAAGTGAGTTTTGAATACATATCAATAAGATGCAGAGTCGGCATATCAACACATTGCACATTTTTGAAACCCTAAGTCCTAATATTATGGAAACATTTAATTTTGGATGAATGAGTTGATTGATTTACATATAAGTTCAATTGCAAAAGTGTGACTTCCAACTCATATTACATTTTAGGGTTTCCAAGTTCACATGTCGATTGTGATGCTATCCTTTATTTAATTATACTACATAATTTTTTTTTTTAAAATTTTTTTTTAAGGAGAATCTAATTCTACAATTAAGATTTAATTTATCATAACATACTACTACTGAATCACGGATATGATCATAACCTGTTTAAAACTATTTAAAAACTTTAAGTATCAATCATAAGCCCAACTACGTCTTACACTTAAACTAACTTTATTTAACTCTATCATCTTACTAAATATCATTTATATATATAAGAATATAATATTTAATAAGCTCAAAAAGATATTTGAGAGAATCTCTGAGATTCCCTATCTCAAAAGGGGAAATTTAATTTTCTCCATACACACACGAGAGAGTTTTTACTCTTGGAGGAGTATTTTTTTTTTTTATAAAAGGCACTTTTTTTTAAGCGTCAATTTTTTTGAAAGAAAACTATTTTTTTTAACAAGAGGGTGTATTTTATTTTTATAATTGGGTTTAAGCCAACCATAACAAATACATCAAGGGCAATATTATTAAGTTTCTTTCTAATGTTGATTCATAACAATACAAATAAAGTTCCAATTCAATACAAATTTTCTTTAACATAGTTTGAATTTATAATTGCAAGATTATATTTCATCATTTTGTGAAATTAAACTAAATCAAATGAATGTGATTACAAAACATAAGAATGCCACAAAAAGGGTAAAACAACATTGTATCCATTTTCTCATAAACACATACATATAAATTGAATTGCAAGAATTAACATATGAAAGAATACTACTCAATTTTATTATATTTTCTATTGAACCACCTAATTCAAAGGGTCCACTAGGAAAGAACGAGTAAGAAAACCCAACATCGTTGTCATTTCAATAATAACTTTAAATACATTTTACATAGGATTTCAATCCAAAGGAGAAATCTCCCAACATAACTAAAATCCGTTAACTATTTTGAATTTCCTTCTTGGCCCTCAACAAGGGATTCATTATGAATTCGGCAATATGTTGCGGTGGTCATGGAGAGAACAAAAATTGACCATGAGACAACCAATCATAACATGAAGACAAAATCAAACATTCACTCCCATCTTGGGTTTACACAACAAGTTCAACATCGAACCAGACTAGGAAGAAGGTGAATTTTTCCAACAGGAGATGTTAGACACAAAACCAAAAGAGGTGCTCTTTCAAGGCTATAAACAAAACAACTTTTGTTCTTAATTCTTACATTCCAAAAATCATACATGGTTTGTGCTGATGAGTAGGGGCCCATAACACCCTACCCTCTCTCCCTCTTCTCATCCTGAGAATAAACTCTACACTATCAGAATCCAACTAAAACCTTCCCCCATACATGGCTACTTCTGCCCTTTTCGAGGGTGAGAAATACCAATACACCTATAAAATCCCTTCAAAATTCAAAGCAAAACACAAAGGAAAAACATTTAAGAAAACGTGTTTCAATCCCTCCCAACATACTCAACACACACACAAACATACATAAGCAACAAAATTGAAAAATGAAACATAACATGAACCAAATGAGATGAAGTATTCCTACCTTCAAAAATTGGATTATGGAAAATGCACAAATTTGAGATGAGCTTTCTTTCCTCTCCTTCTCCTTCAATACTAAATTCCACTCTAAAACTAGAGTTTGGGTGAACACTCAAAACCTTCTCAAAATTTCTTCTAAATAAGATCCTAAACTCAACCACTCCAAAAAGCAATAACTCCTCCACTTGTCTAAAGTTCTAGAGGCTTCTAACTCAACTAGACATAAGGCTAACCTTAAGGTGGAGTTAAAATTATCCAACTCATGATGGAAAAAATCAATTTTCACAATAAAGTAAAAATGTGGTTTTTGAGTGACTATAAAAGTCAACAAAATGGGCTAGAGGGGTGGAAAATGCCTCCAACCCATACCCATACCCCTTGGGTACTTAGATTTCATGATTTTAGGCCTTTAGGATTAATTAAGGACCTATCAAAAGCTAGGAATTTTTAGGACTTTCTAACAACCTTCAAAAAATAGATTACTCACCAATCTTGATTAGGGTAATTAACCTTGATTGCTAATTGATTAGCAAAATGGTCACTAACCTAGTCTAACTTAGATCTTAGGGTTACTCGATTAACCCTAACTATCATGCTGGAATGCATATACAATTCACGAGTTTCAAGCAACACTGAGAAATCACTATTACAAAACTTTAACAGTTATTAATTATAGAATGACACCTTCATATATCTCACGATACAAATAAAATATGAACAACAGGGTTTGTATCTTTTGTTAGACTAATCCTTGGTTTCCACAATTAGTTTATGGGGTTCAGTTCCATTTCTCTATTAGATTTACCGCAAAAATATCTTGCACCCTCATTGCACACATTAGTACCTCAAGAAAATCACATGCACATATATATAACTCATCAGGACAAATCACATGACTCAAAACATAATCTTTTAAATTAATTAACTATTTATCTCTCATCTACTCATATACTTAACTTCTAAATTTGCATAATAAGAGTGTTAAATGTGCATTCACTTTCTACACTACTTCATCAGTATTCTTGATTATAAAACATTAAATATTTTATTTAAGTAACCCTTTCTCATTTCCACATACATTTAATCATTAGTAAGTACATAATCAATATATCATATAACTTATTCATTAATTCAGATTAAGTACTAGAATAATCATTGTTAGGCATGCATATACATAAGCATCATAAAATCTTCAAATAGGGCATACTAAACCATCTGAATACATATAACCTAATCATCACGGTACCAAAATTAACATCCTCATTATTAGGTGAAAATACCTCAATTTTTTTTTTTAAAGTTTAAACAGTCAAGATAATGTAGTAGCTTTCAAATCACTAGGCATTCACAACATAAAACATTACTTCATATCCATTTTAATCTCCTATAATCATTTTAATAGAGAATTTATATTAGATAATTACATATGAGGAGGAACCTTACATCCTCCCTCACTAGCTTTTGACTTCCTCTTGGAAATTGCACAACTAAAATGTTTCATCAATTGCTAGACCTTGTCTAGATTAATACCAAAATTTACTCTTGTAAAAAAAATGATCAATAATTCATATAAATACTTAGGGGCAGTAACATATTTACCTAATTATTCTTACTAAAAGGTGAATTTCATTCCATAGCTTTGACATGGTTACATTTCCCTGAGTCAAATACTCCCTAAAACATATTGGTCACAAATAAAAAACATACAAATCTAGTATAACATACTTATTAAGTCTTTAATAATAATATTATTATAGATATCCCATATTCCACACACCCACTCATTGGGGTAGCATATGTACAAGACTCCCTCAAATGAGGTTTCATATTAAGCAACATGTCCCTTTATTAAAGGTAAATTACTTTCCCTTTAGAGTTGCCATGACAGATTGATTCTTGATAGGATACTTAAAAGGTCCATCACTACACATGCACCTTTCCATCTAGAGGTCTTTTCGGTTAACTTGTAACCTTAACCAAATTTATGTTGGGATGCAATTTTATTACTCATAACAGTAAAAAAAAATCACTAGTCCTATTCTCAAAGTCCTGGGAGAGGGTGAGGCACGAATACTCTTACTAATAATATCCACTTAATTGTCAGAAATCCCTTTCAGTAGGCCCATCATATGTCACTTGCCAAAAAAATTTAAAAGGAAGTGCCTCACAAATTAAATTCAACATCAACGATGAAAAATACAATGAAAAAGCCATAAGAAATAAAGAGTGGCCACAATAGTAAAAATTTAAGCAAGAAATGAGGATATGACTTAGAAGAAAAATAGAATCATCAATAATAAAGTTGGCTAAATAGCCCCACATTATATTGTTTGACAAAAAAGAAAGAACATTAAAATACCAATATTTGAAATCAAACAAATAAGGAAATAAATCCAATTAATTAAAAAATTTACATTACTAACATAATGCGGCCATACCAGGGTATCTGAAGGAAAGGGGAAATCTTGGGTCTTCGAATAACATTGCAAGGATCTTGAATTTATTTGAGATGGTAGTCTAACAATCATGTAACTCAACTTTGATTGACCTCACATACTAATTACATACTTATCTTCATCAACATCACCCTATAATTAGGGTTTGTTGTACTAAGGGGATTTGCCTTGATTAGAACTCACTCGAAAGTGAAAATGTGAGGATACTAAAATGAGTCTCCCTCAATCCTCTTGTTATTATACTAGTTTTCCTTTCAAAGACTCTAACATGTGGGGACCTCAGTGTCAATAGAGTTATACTTTGAGTTTGTAATTATAAAACCAAATCTCTTACCCTCCATTCACTATAATTGCATATTTGGGCATCTATCCATAAAATTTCCTAAATCAATTTCACAATCTCTACACTAGTTGAAGTTGTGCTATAAATCTCACCAAATTGGTGTGATACTCTATACATGCATATATATATATATCACTGTCCCGTTTTATTTCATTGTTTACAAAAGTTCTAATTATCATCTAAAATGTACTGAAAGCTATTGCTTCTTATCAATAATTCCATATTTCACATTTTCCTAGTGATAAGTGACTTATGATTTCATCCTTGGGTTGTAGGTTTGCAACTACTTAAGTATAAAACCATTATTAAGATGTTGCCAATGTTTACTTATCTAATGTTAATTTTTACCTACTCACTCTTATAACCATCTCCTTTTTATCAATATAGGTCATCATCATCATTCTTAACATGCCTCATGACTTATAATCTGCTTATTACTTAACTTTGATACCTAAAACTTTAGTTCGTACTAAGTTGATAACCTCATCATGACTTTACTTTCTCTAAATTGTAGTGTTATAATTGGTCCAATAATTTCCATACCAAAGTCTACAAGCATTCAAAAAATTTAGTGTTACTCATGTTTATGGAATAAGCCTGCCAACATAATAGACTCACATAACCCTAACTCAGAAGTTTGCATCTTCCCAACTTACTAATTCAATACTATATGATACATACTTATCACCATTAAATTTTATTCTTAGCACCATATATTTTAGATAGATTCATTCCTTGATTAGGGTTCCATTCCCTATAGCAACCTAAGATATTCATATTCTTTGTACTTTCCTAACTAACTCTCACTTTTTGAACCACTTCTTGCATTAGTGATCCTATCATTCGAGGTTTCCAAATGTTACTTACAGATTCCAAATTAGCCCTTATTTTCATTCCAAGGATTACTAAAACAATATATTAAATTCTCCCACAAGTGATCGGGTTAGAAAAAATTTGACTTCTACTAAAGATGTTGAGAAAAACTTTCTCTTTGACTTCTAGGTTACTTGATCATTTCTGCTCACATGATTTAAAGATGTCATAGGGTTCTTAATTTAGTTTTCTCTCAAGGTGATTGTGTTCAATATAATTTTGATTTCTCAATGAGATCGTTATATACTTTAATATAACATTCTTGCATCTCATCATTCATTTTGAGTCATTAAGATTGGGTTATCTGACATGGTTAACCATTTACATTTGTTAATACTAGTTCAAATTTTGCTTAGATTCAATTATTGATGTCGCAGTTTAGAAGGAATGCATTTTCTTATCAAATTTTTGCTAGGAGAAATCCCTACTTTGTATAGTGAAATTTAAATGTCCACACTTATCATGGACCCATTATTGCTGAAGTGTCATGAAACTAGCTTTGATACCAAAATGGCATGCCCAAAATTTAGGGCAAAAACACACCAACAATTTTTTTTTAAAATTATAAATTAATCTACTAAGTTAATACATGCTACTCTAAATTGGTTATGGAAAGAAGACAAGGGATTAAAGTTAGTTTTGAATACATATCAATAAGATGCAGAGCCAACATATCAACACATTGCACATGTTTGAAACCCTAAGTCCTAACATTATGGAAACATTTAATTCCAGATGAATGAGTTGATTCATTTACATATAGGTTCAATTGCAAAAGTTTGACTTCCAACTCATATTACATTTTAGGGTTTCCAAGTTCACATGTCGACTATGATGCTATTCTTTATTACATTATACTAGATCAATTTTTAATTTTTTAATTTTAAGGAGAACCTAATTCTACAATTAAGAGTTAATTTATCATAACATACTAATAATGAATCATAGATATGATCATAACCTGTTTAAACTATTTAAAAACTATTTAAAAACTTTACCAATTTCCTACTCCTACTAACTAGTTATTAATAACTTTATTAAATACTAACATCAAAACAACTAACTTTCATTTCTACTAAAACATCCTAACTTAACATTTAACAATACTAATCTAAATACCAACTAAAACTAAAATATAAAATAACTACTAACTATAACTTTAATTATACTAAATTCTAAATTAAAAAAAATAACTAACAACTTTACCAATACTAGAATTCTAAACCAACATCACTAAATACAACTAACATTTAAAACATATACATTAAATTATATAAACATAAATTTTAAAGCTTAATTTAAATAACTAACCAAAAAAAAAAAACAATAATAATAATTATTTTAACAACCCGCTAACATTCTAACCTAACATCCTAACCCCATTAACTTCTAACTACAATTAATAACTAAAAAACTATTAACTACAAAAATTAAAAATGATACTAACATCAAAATTTTGAACTACCCTACCCCTACGTACCCTAACCCTCCCACCTCCTAAACCCTATGCCACAAGGCTTTATCCATTTCCCATGGCATGGGTAGCTTCCAAAGTCCTCCCACATGCATGTCGAGGCTAACACACTGCCAAAGACGAGAGTACATAGGTTTGTTGGGGTGAAAAGTTTTTTTAACCAAACATTTTAAATTTTAACTTTATAAAATCGCCCCCCCCCCCCCCCCTTCAAATATGCCTAACTTGACAATAAAAAAATTTCACTTGGTCTACGTATAGCTTTTTTCATTTGCACAATCAACATTAACAACAAAATAATATTTTTTTCAAACATTAACATGAACAAACAAGCTGAGCGCACATGCAGACAAGCAGAGTCAATTTTGTTTCACACCAAAAGACTCATTTATTTTCATTTATTTTATTAATACAAAATAGTTTCCTGCCCCCCCCGCCCCCCACAATTCAAAAGCAAGGATGATTGTCATGCAAAAAATATTGGGAACATGCAAGGAAAACGTCAGCAAGGGGCTAGAGGTCAGACTGCGCCAGAGGTAAAGGCATGATGGGAGTGGAGTTTAATTATTACATAAAGTTAGATTGGCAAAGATTAGGATATTTGTTTTAACATATATGTTTTTTTTTGTTGTTCTCTTTTTATTTATAAATTTAAGAATATAATATTTAATAAGCTCAAAAAGATATTTGAGAGAATCTCTAAGATTCTCTGTCTCAAAAGGGGAATTTTAATATTCTCCATACAAACTCCAAAGAGTTTTTACTCTTAGAGGGGTATTTTTCTTTTTAAAAGGCAATTTTTTTTAAGTGTCAATTGTTTTGAAAGCAAACTAATATTTTTTACAAGGAGCTTTATTTTATATTTCTAATTGGGTTTAAGCCAACCGTATCAAATACATAAAGGGCAATATTATTAATTTTCTTTCTAACATTGATTCATGATAATACAAATGAAGTTCCAATTCAATACAAATTTTCTTTAACATAGTTTGAATTTCTAATTGCAAGACTATATTTCATCATTTTTTCAAATTAATCTAAATCAAATGAACGTGATTACGAAACATAAGAATGAAACAAAAAGGGTAAAACAACATTGTATCCATTTTCTGATAAACACATACATATAATCTGATTGCAAGAATTATCATATGCAAGAATACTACTCAATTTTATTATATTTTCTATTGAACCACCTAATTCAAGGGCTCCATCGAGAAAGAACCAGAAAGAAAACTCGACATTGTTGCCACTTCAACAATAAGTTTAAATACATTTTACATAGGATTTCAATCTCAAGGAGAAATCTCCCAACATAACTGAAATCCATTAACCATTTTGAATTTCTTTCTTGGCCCTTAACGAGGGATCTATTATGAATTTTGCAATACATCATGGTGATCATGGAGAGACAAAAACTAACTGGGAGACAACCAATCATAACATGAAGACAAAATCAAACATTCACTCCCATCGCAGGTTTACACAACAGGTTCGACATTGAACCAGACTAGGAAGAAGGTGGATTTTTTCAACAGGAGATGTTCGACACAAAACCAAAATAGGTGCCCTTTCGTGGCTATAAACTCAAGAAATTGTTTTCTTCATTCTTACATTCGAAAACTCATACATGGTTTGTGCTAACGAGTAGGGGCCCATAACACGCTACCCTCTCTCCCTCTTCTCATCTTGAGAAGAGACTCTACACTATCAAAGCCCAACTAAAGGCCTTCCCCCATACATGGCCATTTTTTCCCTATCCAAGGGTAAGTAATGCCAATACACCCCTAAAATCCCTTTGAAATTCAAAGAAAAACACAAAGAAAAAACATTTAAGAAAACCTATTTCAATCCCTCCCAACATACTCAACACACACACAAACATACATAAGCAATAAAACTTAAACATGAAACACAACATGAAGCAAATGAGATTAAGTATTCCCAGCTTCAAAACTCAGATTATGAAAATTGCACAAATTTGAGATGAGCTTTCATTCTTCTCCTTCTCCTTCAATCTTGAATTGGACTCTAAAACTAGAGGTTGGGTGAACACTCAAAACCTTCTTAAAATTGCCTCTAAATAAGATCCTAAAATCAACCACTCCAAAAAGCAATAACCCCTCCACTTTCCTAAAGTACCAGAGGCTTCTAACTCAACTAGACCTAAGGCTAACCTTAAATTGGAGTTAAAGTTATCCAACTCATGATGGAAAAAATCAAATTTTGCAATAAAGCAAAAATGGGGTTTTTGAGTGACTATAAAAGTCAACAAAAGGGGATAGGGGGTGGAAAATGCCCCCAACCCATACCCAGACCCCTTGGGTACTTAGATTTCATGATTTTAGGCCTTTAAAATTTATAAGGGACCTATCAAAAGCTAGGAATTTTTAGGATTTTCTAAAAACCTTCAAAAAAATAGATTACTCACTAATCTTGATTAGGGTAATTAACCTTGATTGCTAACTAATTAGCAAAAAGGTCACTAATGTAGTCTGACTTAGATCTTAAGGTTACTCGATTAACCCTAACTATCATGCTGGAATGCATATACAATTCACAAGTGTCAAGCGATAGTGAGAGATCAATGTTACAAAACATTAATACTTATTGATTACATAATGATACTTTATACATCTTATGATACAAATAAAATATGAACAACGGGGTTTGCATCTTTTGTTAGACTCAACCCTAGTTTTCACAATCAATACATGGGGTTCTGTTCTATTTCTTCGTGAGATTTCCTAGCTAAAATATCCTACACACTCATTACACACATCAATAGCTTGAGAAAATCACATGCACATATATATAACTCATTAGGACAAATCACATGACTCAAAAAAAAATCTTTTAAATTAATTAACTATTTATCTCTCACCTGCTCATATAATTAATTTCTAAATTTGCATAATCAAAGTGTTAATTGTGCATTCACTTTCTACACTACTTCATCAGTATACTTGTTTATAAAACATTAAATCTTTTATTTAAGTAACCCTTTCTCATTTCCACACACATTTAATCATTAGTAATTACATAATCAATATAACATATAACTTATTCATTAACTTAGATTAAGTACTAGAATAATCATTGTTAGGCATGCATATACATAAACATGATAACATCACCAAATAGGGCATACAGAACCATCTAAATACATATAACCTAATCATTGTGGTACCAAAATCAACATCCTTGTCATCAGGTGAACATACCTCATATCATTGTTTTTAAAGTTTAAATAGTTGAGATAATGTAGTAGCTTTTGAATCATTGGGCATTCACAACATAAAACATTACTTCATATCCATTTCAATATCCTATAACGATTTTAACAGAGAATTTTTATTACATAATTACATAGGAGGAGGGACCTTATAATTAGATGATATATGATTACATATCTGTTTTTAAAAAAATTGTGTACTAGATTTCATGTATGTATATGTTTATTTACAATATATATTAGCTCTGTCATTGTATATATGACTTAACATGATCAACTTGCTCATTAGCTTGAGGGTGATGAGGCTCCTACTATGAGTCCTCCTATTGCAGCTCCTATTGTGGGTCCCGTTGTAGCTTATGGTGCAATTTGTGGTGTTGCTCATGGTGGCACTCATGGTGGGGCTCATGGTGCAACTTGTGGTGGGGCCTATGGTATGGCTTATCTTGGGTTCATGGTGGGGCTTGTGTTGTAGCTCCTTCTATAGCTCCTAGCATGGCTCTTGGTGCAGCTCATGGTGTATGTCTTTGTGTGGCTCCTAGTGCAGCTCCTACTCAAGGTCTTAGTGCAGCTCCTACTAGAGGTCCTACTATGGCTCCTCCTGTGGAACCTTCACACATTCATATTGGCACATTATTTGCATTTGTAGAGTAGAAGGTTATTAGATTAGAGTAGTCTATATTATGCTTCAATGATGGTTTATATAGAGACATATGTGCAAACATATATAGGAGTTGATAGGATCTCACTACTAGATTTAGAGCTCATCATTCGTTCACCCCTGATGTATTAGCTACCATATCTAGGAACTTTAGAGTTAAGATTTTTGGAAATGCATCTTTTGATGACCTCAAGAGGGTGGCCCCCAAAGACATCATCAAATGAGATTTGTTTCCATCATATGAGGGTACACAAGGTAGGGTGAGAGGCTATTGAGTGACATGTTGTAGAGATCTTGTTGTTGCTAGTATGATCTATCCTCATTTCTTAGCTGCACATGGTCATTATCCTAATAACGATTAGATACCTCTTTATTTTGCACAATAGTTGTACATTGAGTTTCACATGGGGCTCAATGTCAAATACTTAGTTATTTCAGATTATTGTAGATAGGGGCATGGTCAAATTGTAGATCATGACTAGTATCATAGTGCATAACATCTGCCACCTCCAAATGTTAGATAGTTCATTGGACAAAGACTTCCTTTAGTGACTCCAACACTAGCTCCTATTGTAGATAGAGTTGTCATTGCTTTCCAAATGGGAGAAATTGATAGTATTGGACACATCGCATCTGCAGATGCTAGTATCACATCTGACTCTCTTAGTCATTATATTCACATTAATGGAGTCATCCAGGTTGACCATCTTCAGAGACATTGAGTAGAACTTTAGGCACCTCCTTCAATGAGGCATATAGTGTTGCTAGACTACCGGTACTAGGTGATGTTTGTGCTCTTTTTGGACAACACACACATATAAATCTAATGCTATATTTTTTGGAAGATCTATTGTAGGGTATCAGTTATATTTTGGGTACATAGGGGATACCAATTCACTTAATGGTGGACGCCATTAGACAACCTCAGAGCCCCATAGTTCTACAGGTAGACACCATACCAATGATAGTCACCACACAACATAGCATGACAGTTGCCACACAACATAGCTCACACCATTCTACACTAGGCTCATGACACTCTATAGATGGATCAAGTATACGAGTTGGAGATATCAGGATCATACCTAAGGGCCTTGATGATTTTGGTGAGCTGTTACAAGGGCTATCTAAGATTGATACTAGTTAGAAAATGGGATTTTCATCATCCATGGACATCTTATTTTGACCCATCACTAATTTTACACTATTACCCAGCCAGTTACACATGCCACTTCACTCATCATTGCTACCAATTGGAGATTGTGGCATTGAGGATGGTTTAGGAGATTGTGGTGTTGAGGGTGGTTTAGTAGGTGTTGGAGTTTTAGGAGATGATGTTGGTATAATAGGATAGTATGTTTACACTAGAGGTTCATCAATAGATGATACGATGGAGTCTAAGGGTATGTGCAGGATCATGGTGTGCCAAAAAGTGGTGATCTAAAAAATATGTAGTTCTAAAATGCCTCAAACCATTTCAAAATTTATTCCAACTTTTTTCCCACCCACCTCGATACTAAATGAAAACAATTAATATCTTTATAAGGTCTACTTTATCTTTTGATACCAACTCTATATGGTCAACTTTAAAACATCCTAAAAGTGTGTTTTTGGCCTATTTTTATGTGATTTTTACTTTAAATATGTAGTTGACAATTTTTTTTTGCCAAAATTTGATGAAATGAAAAGAGTTTCTTAAGAATGTTCTTATCTTTCCATAAATGTAAGGTTTATCAAATTATGAGTTTAGTAAGCAATAGTTACTTATTTTTCAATGGAGTTACATATAAAGTGCTAACTAACACACTACTTGAAAGAAAACTATAGCTTTCAAATGGTAAAAAAAAAAATTTCAATCCAAAAGATGCATCACATTCTATGTTTCTTCCACTATAAGGAAAGAAAAAAAAGAAAAATTAAATTTTGTAGAGTTTTGAATTAGTTAAGGCGGTCAAACACGAGAGTTTTTTTATTCCAAAAATAATTAAGTCAAAAATAAATTATTTATTATTTATTTAAAATAAAAATACCCAAAAATATGTGTCACATCCAAGCATGAGTCTACTACTTATATCTAGAATATTATTAAAAATACTATCATTTGATTTTGATTAAGGTGGTCAGACATACATCTACTTCTTCTTGTTTTTTTGAAATTTTTGTAATATTGCATTAAACTTCAAAATTTTGACGAATCAATTTTTGTTTTTTTGAGATAAGTCCTAGTAGTTTAGAAACTAGGTTCGATTTCCTAGAGATTCTTTTCTCTCAACTTTTTGATATAAAACTAATAACAAGTAGAAAATTGCATGTCAAGTTGACATAACCTTGATTTTCTATTTTTTTTTATTGCCACTTAAGAGCATAGTTTGGTTGACCATGACCCTGCACATACCCCTAACAATCATCCTCCAGCTCCTGAGTCCTAGGTACACACACACGCACGCACGCACGCACGCACGCAGGCACGCACGCACGCACACACACACACACACACACACACACACACACACACACACACACACACACACACACACACACACACACACATGCACACACACGAACACACGCACGCACGCACACACACACATATAAATTTTAAATTTAAATATATAAAATTTAAAAATAGTTCAAATAGATATTTGAAAGTTATAATAAATCATGCAAACATAGGTTGCCAAGAAAATTATTACATCTACTGTTGGGTTGAGGAATGTATGCCAAAGAGAGGATTCTATTGAGACAGCTAGTAGTGCTTAGGTATAAGGTTTAAATAGTTTGTAAAATTACTTATGTTTGGCCTTACGATGTACAGGAGACTCAATCAGAGGGTCATTCTGTTCATATACATCTTGAGGGGTCCCTCCAGTAGTAGTATATTTATATTTTTTTGATGCATTTATATATTGGAGACTTTATATATTCTAGAGACTTACATACATGTGTATTTCATTACCTCGATGACATGTACATTTCACCATTTATTTGACTATTTAGTACTTCAATAGTTGGATGACATGTATTTGACAATTTATATTTTACTACATACATGTTTATTCAAGACTTATAGTTTGCATACATGCATTTCAATAGAGATATTCGATGTAGATGTTTATTCTTGAGATGTATGTATATGTATATTTTTTGATTTTAGTAGAACATTCTTCATGAATTAGATTATAGATTTTAAACTTTAGATTTGTTTGTGATCATTATAAAATAATCAAATTAACTTCTCTTTACCTACTTCAATAGTTAAATATAAATAAGTTCCAAATTGATCTATGAACCTAATTTATAATTTAAAAAAATAATAATATAGGGTGATTGAATTGAATCTGTTACTTGTTATTTTTAAGATCGACTGACATTGAATTAATGTTGTATTGTTATCATCACTAGCTTATGTTGAAACTGTGTGCCCATTTTATGTAAGCAATTGAATTATTTTTCATGTAAATTATATTAATATAGGTGCTTAAAACTACTAAATTAACCCAAATGATTTAGATTACAAATTTAAAACATTATATTTATTTGTAATCATTATAAAATAATCAATTAGTAGGACTAAAGATAAATATTTATTTTATGCAGATAAAATTATGCTAACTAGGTTAGCCAATACATTATTTTAAAATACTTTTACTAAATATAATATTCTTAACAACCTTCGCCCATGGTAATTAATATTATTAAAATGTATACATTTAAAGGTTTTGAAATTTGATATAACAAGGTAAACATTTGAAATTTGATATAACAAGGTAAACAACTTTAAATTAATTCAAATTATTATAAAATAAATCTTATGAAAAACTAATAGATCTATTTAAGATCATATTATTAAATTAATAGAGTATTCATCCCTTCTAATTGTTAAATCAACTAGTAGGACTAAAGATCTATATTTGTTTTATGTGGATAAAAATATGCTAGTACGTAAGCGAATACATTATTTTAAAAAACTTTTACAAAATATAATATTCTTAACAACCTTCATCCATGGTAATTAATATTATTAAAATGTATACATTCAAAGGTTCTAAAGTTGATAGATTAATGTAAATAACTTTAAATTAATTCAAATTATTATAAAATACATCTTATGAAGATCTAATAGATCTATTTAAGATAATATTATTAAATTAATATAACATTCATCCCTTCTAATTGTTAAATCAATTAGTAGGACTAAAGATACATATTTTTTTTATGTGGATAAAAATATGCTAGTAGGTAAGGGAATACATTATTTTAAAAAACTTAAATTACAAAATATTATATTCTTAACAACCTTCATCCATGGGTGTAACTCATTTTACAAGATCATCTCCAAGGTTCTTATGCTGAGAACCATGACTCTTTTGCCTCATATTATTTCTAGATAGTGGAATGGGTTTGTTCCAGGCAAGCAAATTGCGGATTCCATTATTACGGTGCAGAAAAACATCCACTCCCTTTCTATTTCCAAGAAGGAAGGTTTCTTGCTAAAGCTTGATCTTTCTAAAGCCTATGATAGAGTGGATTGGTTTTTTCTCCTCCGGGTTTTGGAAGCTTTTGGCTTCATTAAGAGATTTCATGATCTCATTTTTATGCTAGTTTTGTCAACTTCTTTCTCTATGCTCATGAATGGTTCTCCTTCCTCTTTATTCAAGGCTTCTAGGGGTTTAAGACAAGGTGATCCCATTTCCCCTATTCTTTTTATTATTTTAGCTGAGTGTTTGAGAAGATTTATAGATGGTTTGGTTCTTAAAGGTGACTTTGTGGGTCTTTATCCTTCCTCCTCAGCCTTAGTCTACTCCCATCAATAATTTGTTGATGACTCTATTGTTATGGGAGAAGCTTCAGTGAAGAATGCTAGGATTTTGAAGAAGGCTTTGGTGGATTATGGCTTAGCTACTGGTCAACTTATTAATTGGAATAAGAGTTTGATTTACTTCATGAATGTTAATATGCAAAGGCAATTGAACATTAAAAATATTATTGGCTATGAGATTGGCTCCTTTCCTGGCTCCTATTTGGGTTTACCTATGAGTTCATCCCCTCCTAATAGCTTCTAGCATTATTTGATAGATAATATTCACTTGAAACTTGAAGGTTGGAAGGGATCTTTACTCAGTTAGGCTAGTAAGGTGGTTGTTCTAAAATTGATCTTGCAAAGTGCCCTGCTGTATGCTTTGAGTCCTTTCAAAATTTCTAGAAAATTTTCCCTTGCTATTGAAAAGATTCAAAAAATTTTATGGATTGGTATGGAGAATAAAAAAAGATTCCCTCTTATTGCTTGGGAAAATGTTTGCATGTCATATAAGAAGAGAGGTCTTGGGCTTCGTAGAGTTTCTTCCATGAATGATTTCTTAATGGCTAAACTATTATGTAGATGGCACATTGAGGATGGGGAATGGAAGAATATCTGGAATGAAAAATACAACTTTGATAACCTTGACCTCTACCATTACCTTAATAGTAATGTGGCTCAAGGGGGGTCAATGATTTGGGAAAATTCTTAGCAACTCAAAAACATCATAAGAAAAGGGATAAAATGGAAGGTTGGAAATGGAAGGAGAGTTCTTTTTTGGGATGATATTTGGTTTTTGGATCACCCCCTATGTGATGACCCAAGATGGAACAAGTATATGGACTTGTGTAAGACCCAGTTTGGTTCTCTATTGGCAGACTATTGGAAAGACAATAGATGGGTGGGTCTTTTAGACTTGACCCCAATTTGGCTGAACTCAAAAAGAACCTTAATGCCTTATTTTTAAATCAAAAGGAGGATGAACTTATATGGGGGAAAGAACCTAATGGTGATTTTTATGTTGCCTCAGCCTATACTGACTCTTTTCATAACCATGATGAACCCTATTGGGCTAAAGTGTGGATGAAGGCAATGACACCCAAGATTAACATTTTCTTTTGGACCCTACTACAAAAAAAAAGTACTTACTCTAGATAACCTTGAAAATCATGGGATTTTTATTATCAATAAATGTGTACTTTGTAAGAATGATGGGGAATGTGCTGATCATATTACCTTACATTATCCTTTTTCTGTGAATATTTGGGATTCTATATTTCATCTATTAAAGGTTGAATGGGTTTTCCCTTCCAATCTTTAGCTCTTCTTTAATAGTTGGAAGGCTCCTTCAAAAAATTCCTTGATTGGTAAACTATGGGATTTCATTTCGTCGTATGTTGCTTGGGGTATCTGGAAAGAACATAATGATAGAATCTTCAGAGATATTGAATCCACCCCAGTTTAGGTCTTCCATAAAATAAAGACTCTTTGGATTGAGAACATTAAAAATATAGCCCTAGATCAACAATCTTGAAATAATTGGCAATTTGTTGTTCTTCTCAATTGGAATTTGAAGGCTGAGATTTTGGGTGACCAGAGGCTCAATCCTAGGGAACAAGCTAGTCGAGATTGCCCTCTTGATGATTGGTACAAGATTAACTTTGACAGAGCCTCAAAAGGTAACCCTAAAATTGTAGGATGTGGTATTGTGATAAGGAATTCCAAAGGGGACAATGTTGGAAGTTTAGCTATACCAATTGGTACCCATAGTAATCACATTGTTGGAGCCTCGACTACTCTCCATGGTCTTATGTATGCTAAAAAGTTGAACTTAAAAAGGATTTGGTTAGAAGGGGATTCACGCAACATTATTAATTGTCTGAATAAAAAAACTACACCTTCATGGAAAATTAGTAATATAATCTATGAGTCTATTCAAATCATTAATTCTTTTGAATTATGTGTTATTTTCCATAACTTTAGAGAGGCGAATGGGACAGCTGATTGAGTAGAAAATGTGGCATGTAAAAATGATCAAATTATTATTTGGGATACTCATGACACCTTACCACTAGTGGCTCAACTTCTTTTCCATAATGATAAATGGAGGTCATCTCAAAAGGTTTTCTAATTATGAATATGTCAATACAGGAGTATGATATTGAGGTATGTGACCATGGGTTTTGTGCTTTAACTCCCAATGATTTATGTAATATCTCACATGGATTCTGGGTCTATTTCACTCTAGTGTTGTTTTCTATCATTTGTGAAGCCCTCTTTACTTGGGAGCTGTAGAAGAAGTTATTTGTGATTTCTGGTGTTTTGCAAATGGGAGGTAAGAGGAGACGAGTTGAACTAGGAAGTTGCATGGAGTGGATGAAGAAGGAAGAGGTGTGGGAGATTTTGAGAAGGGGTAATTTCACTGTGATTATGGAGAGTTTGAATGGAAGTAATCCCATCATCACACAACAATTTCTCAAAAATTGGAAAGAGGGCTTGATTATGGTGGGTAACCAATGCATGGAGATCACAGAGGAGGTAATTACTGAGGCTATGAGCCTAGTGCTTGACGGTCTCAACTTCTACAGCGAGTGGAAGTTATCTAACAGAGCCATGGATGATTTTGTGGACTCTAAAATTGAGAAGGCTCACTTGGTTAAAATTGGTAAATCCTTCATCAACTGGACTTCTATAACACACCCATGGCAGTTTGTCATGTTTTTTATCATGGAATATTTAACGTTGGATGGGAGATTTACCAAATGTTATGGTTACTTCTTCATGTTGGCCAACCATTTTAGGTATAATGTGGAAATTAATTTCCCCTATTATCTGAAGCGGTCTCTCACTATCTCTATCCAAGCTTTGCAAAAAGATCCAAATGGCAAACATGTCTACCGTGAGGGTCTTATGGTGCTTATTTTGAATACTTTAAAGGCCAAAAGAATAGTGAGAAGTAGGGGTCTAATTAAAGATGCTAATTATGAAATGCAAGGGAGTTACTAGGAGATGTGTTATGACTCTGAAACCTTGAATGACGATGATGGGGATGAGGTTTATGTGGCAAAGGGAATTGGCAATAGATCAACAAAGAAAAGGAGAGTCGTGGGTCACTCTGACTCTAATAAGCTGAGTGATTTTGTGGAGGATCTGCTAAGGGTTTATAAGAAGAAATCTGAGATAAAGGGGAAGAGGGTTAAGGATAGTCTAGGGAAGAGGGCTTCATCCCCTTTTGATGATGAGGAAACCCTAGTCCGACACTTGGAAAAGAAAAGATACCTGTCCAGGTGCTATGATAAGGAGTTAGGAGATAAAGGGGAGTCGGGTGATGAAGACTCCTAAGAATAGGGGATTCATGAGGATTGAGAGAATAGACATGAAGGTACCCCTACGCCTATGATAAGGATGCATGGTAACCCAGGTGTAATACTAAAAGAAATTGGGGTCATGAAGAGCCAAATTCAAACACTTGGTAGTGACATCCAGGAACTAAGGAAGATTGCCACACATGTTAGTAAAACTGCACATGGTGAGCGCACCCTCAACCAACATATTGATAGGCTCATGGAAGTGGTTGGCAGAGTTGAGGATGTTAAAAATATTATACACAAGATTCCACAATTGGAGGCTAACAACATGACTATTGACAAAGACTTCAATGCAAATCAGGAGAAGGTTACTATGATGGAAGCCAAGATATGCAACCTTGAGAAGTTAATTAAGAAAATGGCTGACAATGTGTCTACTTTGTTGAAGAAATTGGACATGGATAAAGGCTAGGATTCTCCTCTGGTGGTTGATCACCAAGGTCCCAACAAACACACTAGGGCCCATTCTAAAAAGACTGATGATACAACCAAGAAGGATGAAGTGAAGGCTATGGCAGAAAACATGCAGATGCTAGCTAATCAGGCTCTGGACCTGATTAAGGCCATGTAGCTAGTTCTCTTTAGTCTTTTGTGCTATCCTTTTGCTTTCCTAGTGTTGTTTCTTTGCTACTTTTTTCAGCAATTCTGTCTATGACCTCTTGTGTTTCTTTTTGGAGGTCTATTTTGTTTTTTCTCCTAAATGCTCTATCTTTTCTAAAACTGTCCTTTTGTAATATGGTTTCGAGTCCTTAAAACCTATTTTTACTTAATCAAAACAACCTTCATCCATGGCATTTAATATTATTAAAATGTATACATTTATAGGTCTTGAAATTTGATATATCAAGGCAAACAAGTTTAAATTAATTTAAATTATTATAAAATAAATCTTAAGAAGAACTAATATCTAGTTAAGATAATATTATTAAATTAATATAACATTCATTCCTTCTAATTGTCTACATTTAAATGTCTTGAAATTTCATTTAAATTAAATTATCATCCATTTCAAAAGTTAGTTCAACCATGATGTACACTTATAACATGTAATATCTTCTCAAGATCTTCACTGTCTAGTCTCCACTTATGATGGACATGCTTCAATTTGATTGGATGTAGACAAAACCAAGTAGCAACAACTAGGTGGTTGTATTGTAGAACTTTGTTTCAAGTTGATAATCAACAAACTGCATTCCATGCAGGACTATTTTGTCTTGCTTGAAATATGTTTTCAGTATCACAACAAAACCTACACCACAAATTTAAATATTTTAAAATTTGATAGAAATAAATTTACCTAGATACATACAAATTCATATATGTACATTCACATGTATGTATAATACCTATGGGGAACAATATTTCATCACTTTCTTTAGGATCATATAACTTTATCCTCTCTATAGTAAATCACAATAAATAATAGCTGACAACTTCATAATTTCTAGGGTTAGTAATCATTGCAAACACATCCCTTGTAGAACTAGTATACATACATGTATAGTATACAAGACAGTTCATTGATAATTAAATAACAATTTGAGATTAATTGGCAAGTTGAGATTAATTTTTATGATACTTACCTACTTTTACCAATCCACAGATATGATTATAGTCATAAAAAATCAATGGAATATCATCAAAAATTTCATCATCTTTATCAAATGTACTAGTAACATCAAGGTGTACTGAAATCCATGCACTTGTATATCCATGTGTTTGATTGAAGCATTCTTGATAGACTTCATCAATGCAACTATCACAAAAACATGAGTATTCTCTTGTCTTCAATGTCCAATTACAATTATCTGTACTCATGACTAAATGTAAGGAACATGTCTTTTCCATCCTCTTCCAACCATGCATATTTTTTCTAGTAACATCTAAAATTTCATAACATAAAAAATATGGAGAAATTAAATTTAAACTTCAATGAATCAAGATTAAACTTTAAAATGAAAATTTTTAACTTAATTGCATAATATTTAAACAAATGTACACATCCATACCTATTATCTCCAAAAAGACTTTATATGGTACATTTTGACTCATTCTTGATGATGTCCCAACCTTGTCTAATGAAAAATATGTCTTACACCATTCAACAATATCATGTGCATCATTTATACGAACTCCTTGATAATTCATTTGATACTTTCACAAAGAACATTTGGTGCAAGCTCCAACACCATCATGTTCACCTTTTCCATGCTCACTCTAAGAAATTCCTCATGTGTTTTATATTCTCATTACGATGATATCTACATAATGCATAAAATGGTCTAGATGATTTGAATTGTGTGACACATCCATCAGACCAAACATAATGTTTATCAACATTTATGTCTCTTTCTTTCAAATAAGAAAAAAACATATTGAAGCATTGTTCTACATAGTGAATGTCATGCTCTTTATATCATCACTTATATAAAAGTGATATTCCTTTTTAATGACTCGTGTTTCAACTGTACTCTGAACACCATCCAAATCTAGTTGTGCATTTCTATAATAAACATGTACCATAATAGTGACTTTCTTAGAAAAGAAATAATTTGATGGACTTTCTTTCTAATGAACAAAGAAATAGTTCTTTGCAAAATCAATGACTGATACAATCATTTCAAGAGGGAAATTATCTCTCAAAGTTTGAAACTAGTGTGCTTCCCACTTTACAAAAAATGTGTGATGAATATAAGGTTGAATCAAATTCTTAAATCTATCCATAAATATTACAATAGGTAACTCCTCTTCAACATATTCTAATCTTTTTCTCATTCCCCAACTTTGTTTTATTCTTCACATACTTGAAACTTTTGCATTTCAATCTTTTTAATACATCAATATTTTCAATTTCCAAAGGAAATAAAGAGAATTCATCACATGTTTCACATAATCCTTTGATGTAATTTATTTGAACAGCTGGATCATCTATTTTGTCACATAGAATGGATGATATAAACTCACTTCTCCTACTAGGAGGAGCATCATGAAAACCATATGTGTCTTCTATAAACTTTTGAAATTCTTGATAGTGGAAATCAAACTCAATATGGTGATGACAATAATATGTTTCAAACACTTTTTTTGATCTCACAAAGTATGGCTTCAATTTTTCAAACAACATTTGCCCAATTTTTACATGAGGATGTTCATTACAAAATGACACATATAACTTGTCATGTTTTGTGCAACCAATTTTTTGTATGATGTTCATATGGACTAGATGTAATCCTATGCCTGATGAAATCTCTATTATTTGATGAAGGATGAGTGTTATCAATCCAAAATGATATAACTAAATTTTTGAATCCTTCATCAATCCTATTAGAATGATTTGCTCTACACATGATTTCCCAATTGATTTCCATAGTACTATCATATAGAATTAATCTTCTCTTAACATATTCTCTCATTGTTTTACTACTAAAACTCATTTTAGGTGCAATTGAAGATATTTGTCTATCTTGGGTCATATTCTTATTTACAACAAACATCAACATCACTATTCTTGCCATGGACTTATCTTTAGTTGAACACTGCTTTCCTATGTTTCTCAAACGTTGTTTAACATTTTCCATCAAATTAGTTTGCATGTTATAAAATCTTCTCTTCTTTGATGTTTTGTCTACACCTAACAATTTCAATGCATCTTGAAACTTCCTTTTTGTAAGAAATAGTGAAAGCAATTGAGCTTGTTCAATTTTTTCAATGCTATCAAATTTTGTCATTATTTCTCTTATCTTCTCATTCATTGACCTATTCTTAGATAAACTTAAGGGTTGAACAGTAGCTGGAAGTGTTCTCAATTTATCTACATCAATTCTAAGTAAATGAGCTAAATTTTTATGAGAAATTTCATTCTTTATAGATTGGGAAATATTTATGAGTTCATCCATACTAGTTCCTACACCTGATCCTGACCCTTCTCTAGCTTCTATTACTAGAATTTCTACAGGGAGTGATCTTGAGCCTTCTCCAACTTTCATTTTTTGAGATTTTGACCCTTCTTTGACTTCTATTACTTGAACTTCTGTAGGGAGTGATCTTGAACCTTCTTCAACATTCATTGTTTGAGATTCCATAGGGAGCGATTGTGACCCTTCTCTCTATTGAGCCTTCTTCAACATTTTCTTCACCTTCACATTATTGATTATCTACCAGTAGTTTATAAATGAATCAACTTATGTAAAAAGTAAGATTGATACATAATTAAATTCAACAGCATGAAAATAAATAAATTATATATATATATATATACACACACACACACACACATATAATTACAGACCTTGTTTAATTTGATGATAACATGCCAAAGTTTTCTAAGGATTTCTTTGTTCTGGTTCATGAAATCTCTTCCTTGCATTTTTGTTTTGTCTTCCTTTCTTGTTTTCCATTAAAAAATCATAAAAATAAAAAATTAATCGTTGCCTTAAAAAATTCACAGTAACTTTATAAAAAAAATTTAGTAACTTTAAAAAATTTGGCTTCACTTTCAAACTTTTGTCCTTACTACCCAAGTGATGTCAGCATTTCCTTTTTGACATGTTGACACAAACAAAAGCTCTTTTTAATGATTGCACAAACCCCTCAAATTGAATTTTCACTTGCTAGAATGTTTTTCTATGTGTGTTTCCATGAATATGTGTTCATGCAAACATAGTGTTCATGTGAACACATCAATTTACAAAATTTTGGGGCTATTTTCTTTAAAAAAATTGAAATTGGTTATTTTGACCCCAAAAATTTGAGATCAAATGATCTCCTACTATAAAGTAAAAAATGTCAATTTGTTCTACTCAAAGAAAGTTTTCCAATGACTTAATTGTAATACATACTATATTCATTAAGACTTTCAAATCTGAGTTTAACTCATTATAGGTTCATTAATGATTGAACATCAACCAACTTTGACATTTTAGTAAAATTTATAAATTAGGTCAATTTTTTTAAAAATATCTAGGAAATAGGTTGTTGAGATAGATTTCTATTAAAAAAAGAAAATTTGATTTATGATAATTTGAGTTTAAGTTATCTAGGTCAAAATGAATGTATGTCTGAATTACGATTGATGTCACTTTAAAACTTCATAAACTATACAATATTTAACCAAATTGAATAAAACCAAATTCATCCTCTACATATTGATGTTACAAATCCAACATTGAAAGAATTACCTCATTATCATTTCTAGAAAAAAAAATTTATGCTTGTCGAAATGATTGTCACTCTTTAAAAATATTGATTTTTCATATGTACTACATTTCTAGGGAGAATAAAAATTTGACTTCAATAATTTCTTTTAATAAATTAAAAAATATGGTTACAAAGTAGGAACAGAGTACTAAAAATCACTAGTTTACATCATCTTTAAAGTATTCATAGTTTTAGAGATATAGTCACTCAAATGTGAGGGTTGCTTCAAAAATATTGATTTCATTGTAAAAATTCATCAAAAAGTGGCACCCACTATTATGGGATCACCCTCTAGATAGACCTCCAAGGGTTTCTATTGTGATGTCATGTACATAACATAAAAGGAAATCCCTCTTCCCTTACTTTGGCCAACTCCAATGGAGCACAATCAAGAATTTAGTTCATCTCTTTGTAGCAAGCAACCTTTTGTCTGGGGTGCCCCTGCTATTTTAGTGGGAGGTAGTGAAGGGATAATAACATATAAAGGGTCATGGATGAGATCAACCAACCTCTGATTGAGGCTTGTGTGACTAAGGTGAATGACCTTTACTCTACAAAATCTAATGCGACCATACAAGAAGTAAATAAACATCAGACTCCTCCCATCATTTTATCCATTCAGAAATCTTAGAAAATCAAAATGCATCTCTCATCCTCTTTTCATTTTTCTTGAAGGTGGGAAACATATCCTTTATATTCTTTTAGTAATGTCATTTACATGGCTATTGAGCTCCTATAACATGTAATAGATGGATACTATAATAACATAATCAATTTATCTCATAGGAACATCCAAGGTGATTAGCTACACACTAGAGACTTAAACTATCTTTTTAACTCTTAGCCATGTGCACATGATTTTGATGCCCTCCCCCTTTTTCTACATTCATACAAACTAAAATACTAATGAGATTGCCAGCTTCCATAGCTATGATTCATTGAGAAAACATTTACTTGTATTCTCTTTGACCAAGTTCTCTTTGTCCTTGGTATCCTTCTTAGAAAATCACATCAGCTTGTATGATGGAGGGTACATAAAGAAATTTGGTTTTCTCCTTTTTTGTAAGCAACCAATACACTATTTTGTCTCATGAGCATGATGAGAAGAGTTAGAACATAGGAGGTCTTTAATATTTGACACATCCAATATAACTCTTCCAATTACAATACATTTGATGGAAAAAATGGGATTATTTATCTTTATAACATCCAACCTAGCTAAGTGATCATGCAATGTTAAGAACTAGGTTTCTATTTATATTTTCCATCAAATTGGGCTTTTAAAATCTCAACCTTCCCTTTTCATTATTGGCTCTTTCTCTTGCCAAGAAATGACATAACTCTTTCAAACATATATTCCCCTTTACTCATAGATCCAACTTGTATTTAATGCACCCTTGAAGAATTGTACCTTGGTCTTCATCTTTGCTCAACATCATCTCATTTTTGTCTTTTGTTTTTCATTGTGTGTAGCTTCAAACTTTTCATCTTCAAGATGACATATGCATTCTTCATGCCTTTTAATGATCATCATCACTATAACTTCTATTTTTATTTCAATCCTAATGCCTTGTGAATCTACTAAAGCTAGTCGGGCCCCAAGGTGGGCCTGACTAAAATAATTTCAAATTAAAACACCTGACCCTTAGATCTAATCAACTAATCACCTAACATTTGATAAGACCAATTTATGTCCCAAATCATGCCATATTTTACCCTTCATATAAGCCTTCATGTTCATTTCAATATCTATTTTATTATTCCATTTTCTCTTTCTATGTTACAAATGATCTAATATATGTAAGTAATATTTAATTTAATTATTAGATAAAGTATGTGAAATATAAGATGATATGTCTTTATCTAATATCTTCTTCCTATCACCTACTATGCATCTTCTTGTAGCTCTTTCATCACTATAAAGCTCCATTAACTTTGAAATAGACACATTTTCTACAAATATTATCCACCATGCATGCATGCATGGAGGTGACAACAAGAAGATTTAATTGAAGATGTTAAGAAACCTATGTTGCATATTTACCAACTAAGAAAAACCATGGTTCTCTCCACCATGGATTTTTGGTATAAGATTCTATGCAGCAAGATGACGTAAAGGAGGATAGTGTATGAGTGAAAAGAAAAATGAACCTGATCAAATATTACTCCATATTGCTGCTAATTGTGGAAGTCTCACATGGAAATCATACTCACTAATCAGCATATTAAAAACTATTTTAAATCCATATTGTTGCAAATCATTTTGGTTGAAGACAATATTGTTGCTACAAAACATTGGATATTATGGCATGGGCATGAATTATTGTCTCCTCAATAACAAACTTGTTTTCAACCACCAAAGGATAAACTCGTGGGCTAAGATTTTCCTCATATTTAAATACTATTTTAATAGCAAACAAATCCATCTTATGATGTATGGTCTATAATTATGTGGGTTTATTAGTCATTAGTTAGAACCCAACCATGGTAATTTATGTTGCATTAGTTGGAGTTTGTTATTAAAAGCTTTATATATTAGCTCAACAAGAACATTTGTATATGGAAAATTTTGATCAATAAATATAAAACCTTGCATGATCAAAATTGGTTAAGGCAGAGACATTTTGAATTTCATCACTTAGCAAACTAGGGAGGAAGGGCCCACTCTACAAAATGCTAGTGATTTTAGTAGCTTACATTTGGTTTGTTTGAATTCTTCAATAGAATAAGATTTTAGTTAGTTTTCATAAATAGTTCTATAGACAAATTAATATTATAGATGGGTAAGAGAGATTATCATGTTTGCATTATTATACAGATTATTAATAATACCCATCATATTCTGAATTTGCTATCTGTTAGTACCCAAGGTGGTCATAGTTTTAAAACTTTGAGTGTAGAGTTTTTGAAGTTCGAAGTAGTTCAAAGTGGTTCAAAGTAGTCTAAATCGCTCATGTAGGTCTGATGATCTATTCTGAAAGGTTCATTCAAAGGTTTGATCATTCAAATTGATCAACATGCAGGTTTAGAATGGAAGTACAATAGTTTGAAGGTCAAAAGTTCAAGGTTCAAATCCTGTGTTGTAGATTTAAGATGTCAAGTTTTAGATTAAGACTTAAGTTCCCGACATGTGGATTTGGGTATCATTATTTTCATAAGAGAGAGGGTTCAAATTCATGTTTTCTCATATCTCTGATTTCACCAAAACAAAGCATTCAAGATTCTATGTTCGATTTAGCACCAGTCGAATAGAAGAAACAATGATGTAGAGGTCACGAATTTGAGAACGGAAAAATAATGGATGTTGTCTGCACATGGTATCAAGCATGTAGCAATCCTATTCTGCTCATCATAATTCCATAATCTTCCACCGTTGTACATGAAATGTTTGATGAAATGCCTACGGTTGGAAAGTGAGTGGTTACATGGCAAAAGCATCGAGTCTAAAACCTATGCCTAGATTTTTTTTATGAAGATGTCGCAGAGTGAATGGACCTTGACACTAAAACTGGTCATGAGCAGATACAATGGGAAGAAGGATGTGTTCCCATGAGATACACGAGAAATTCTCAGACACATATATCTTGCAAACTGAGTGACATCATCATTACCATAACCGTGGGTTCAAAAGATTTGGTCGGTCTCAATAGAGTGATTTCCCTTTCTTGATGTGATTTTGGTCAAATGGGCATTGAATGTTGTATGTGGCCCTTTCCACTCAAAGTCTTCTCCAATTTTAGAGCTCACAGATCATTATCAAGGCCAACGTTTCACGTTAATAGAGATGCTCTTTGCGTAAGCATAAAGTAATGCTTTGAGCATTCTTGGCCAGCGCAGAGGTCTCTCCGTGAGGAACATGAACTAGCACATAGAAAGAGGATGACCAATGGTTTGATTGGGCCCTCGACAATTTCTTTATATAACATAGAATCTGCTGATGCTCACCCATCTAATTGGATCAGTCTTTCAAAACTGGTTGTCATGGTCAAGAGATAAAACAAAATTTGATGGCAAATAACCTAGTGTAGTGCTCAAATATATAACATGCTGAGATATATTTAGAAATCTTGTTTGACAGCGAAAGCATCTTAAGAACCAGAAGTTGGGTTTTAATTCAACTCATTCCTTGCAGATATGGAAGGCCGGTTGTAAACTATTTCTTATGATGTCAGTGCTACATTTAAAACATAGGATTGCGGAGCTGATAACATGTATTCAAGCTCAGCCTTGATGAAGAACAGTGCAATATGATCATGGATGAAGATTTTTCAAACAAAGTTGCAGAAAATAACATTAATACCTGAGCCTATCTCTCCAAGTAAATAACAAGCAGCGACGACCAAGGTTTCATTCTAGCGGCTAAGTAAAGGTGAAATTTCGAGCAATATTAGAGGCCAAGCCTAATTTCCTTCTCATATATGAATACTCTGCGTCTTCAAAGCAAAGCTTCATGTTTCTATTAAGATAACCACATGGCAACATAAAATTTGGAAAACTCTTTATGTAGAGCCGTATGGTCCAAAGCAATGAAGACAGCTGGAAATTCTCATGAACCCGCAACATTCAGATTTAAGGACATGGCTTTAGTTATGGAGACACTTTTAATGATTTCATTATTAAAACAAAGGTCTCAAGTACCCAGCAGCAAGGAGCCTACAGTTAATTTGAGATGACTAAAGAAAAATAATGATTTATTCACTAACATGTGGCCGAACAAAATTAGATCAATGTTTCTCAAGAAAAGCATGGTCTATCATAATCTAATACGAATGCTAAAGGGATTTGTAATGAAGTGTTTTATTATAAATTAAACCTTATGCACGTATGAAAGGGTAACGAAAAGAAAAGAGAAGAGAAGATCAAACAACAGTTCCAAGAATCAGTTATAGAAGTTGAATAGTTGCCCGCAAATTCTATAAATGATGAAAGCATTAAATAAGACAAAGAGGAGTTTTCTGAGTTTTGGGTGGGAGACTTTTAGCTACAACAAAACAGAGGTTGTGGATATAGGAGGTTCCACTTCTTTGGGGCTGGAGACTTTGATGCTGCAGAACAGAGGAGTTGAGCTGGGGGGTTTTATAATTCTTTCCTTAAGGGAGATTCTATGCTGCCACAAAGGGAGGGTAGAAGGTTAGAGTTTTAGATAGGTAGATATTGTAAAGGTAGTAATTGATAGATATTGTATGGATGTTTTAGTTTTTGAATGACTTTGTGCATGCAGAAATTCAATATCTATATATGTATCATCTTGAATTCAGCTTAGAGACTTTGTGTTCGAGCCTATTGAATCGGCATTACTTTGTGAATTCTGATTTATTAGTTCAGGGTATTTCGTTACTATCCTTACTACAAATAAGTGTTATTATTCATTTCTATAGATTAGTTAAAATATATCTTTTTTGTTAGAAATAATCTATACCTCACGATCCAAGAATCTGTGAGAGATCCTTTCGTACTTTCAGGTAAAAGTGTAGGATATTTAAATTCATTGAATATTTCATACGGGGAGCTGTACCCGATAAAATTTAGAGGAAAGTTATCAATCCAATGATGTCTAACTATTAGTGCTGATTCGTCTTCTCATTTGGGCATTCAGGGTTATATTTGTATGTATTTTCTTGGAGGACAATCTGTTCAGTAATAGATTTTTTGCGACTCTGCTGGGGAAAGAATCGCAGTTGCAGTGTTTTCTTTTTTCATAAATCTGAAGGTACCTCCCTGAGGATGGAGGTTGGTGGCTCTATTGAGGAAGAATGTCGAAAAGTCCTCCTTACAAATCAAGAAATCCTGAAGGAATGGGTTCTAGCAAAGGATGGAGATACCTCTGAAATCTTCATCTTTATTCCACCTTTCAAAGATAATCCCATCAGAGAAGTTACAAAAGAAGTAGCAAAGCAAGTGAGCTGGTTGAAGTCTTTCTATGGTGTTATCCTCATCAAGAAAAGACCCAAGATGCAATATTTAGAAGAAGAAATTTAGCCAGAATTACTCCAGCATCATGCTGATCCAGTTTTACAAGAAGAGGATACCTGCAACAACATCGGAGTAAAGGTAAGCCATAATGATGAAATCTTTTCTCAAGATCTTTCCTCATCTCATGCAAAAATTGGTACATTAGAAAGTCATGGTGATTGTTCTTTTCCTAAAGATTCTATTGAGATACTTTCTCCGGGTGCCTTGTCTGAAAATGAATCTTTAAATACCACAAAAGATTGTGAGGGTATTAATCCTTTGAAGGAGAATGTAGAGAAAGAGTCTTTACTTCAATCTTTTCATCCTGAATATGTTGCAATAGCGAACCTTGTAGATGATGCTGATTTTAATGGAGAGATTTAGGATAGTATGCAGCCTGAGACTGAACTTCTTATTTCTATGAAGAAAGAAGATGATTCCTTATGCTTGCAAGCTAATAATCAGCACGTGCAAAGATTGTCTGAATTTGATGATGAAATATGCAACTGTGACAAGTTGAAAGTGCATGAAAAAGAGTTTCTTTTTCATTCTGAAAATGTTAAAATTAGCACTCAGCTTGTAAACTATCCAGCTGAAGCATGGAAAGAAATATCATTTGATCAACAAGAAAGGGTCATTGCTGAATTTTTGCTATGTCTTCAGCCTAAAGATGTCTCTCAAACCAATCCTCTTGATGGTGATTCAATTCTTCATTAAGATGAGACAAAGATGTCTCTAGACAAAGATGCCATTGCTGAATTTCTTGTTGAGAAAGAAGAATATGAAGCTAGCCTTCAATCTAGTGGTGGTTCAGCCGATGTGTTGGAGAATGCAATTCTCAATGGTCACTCAAGCTGGATCATTTCTTGGATGAGACCTCAGGTACTTTTTCAAATCAATTTTAGAATGAAGTATTTATTGGCAATTTTCCTTTTCATCCATCTATGCATGATGTTGCTGATTTGGGTAATGCTGAAAAGTGTGATGACATTCTGAGAAGAAAAGGGGATGAAATTTATGATATATTTGATTACAATTGGTTCCTTGAAAGGAATGAAGAAGATATATATCCAAGGTCTAATCCTATGCTGAAAGAAGCATCATTATGGCTGCAAGTTGATCATAACCATGTGCAAGAATCAGATCTTCATGATAGCATTTCGAAAAATTGTACACCATCTTTTGGTGAGACCTTTTCATTTCATATTTTTCAGTTTGAAGTGGAGTCTAATCCTGATAGTGTGAAGGATCAATTCTTAAGTGGAGATGAATACTATGATGAGTTATGGCTCTTTGGAAAAGAGAGTTGGATCAGTATGTGCATGCACACTGTCAGTTTGAAGTGGGGTATGAAAAGAGTTGTCATCGGGCAATGGTTTAGAGCTGGTCCATTGAGGTACACTTTTCTAATTTAGAAAGGCTCGTATTTCTCTCAACTGGTAAATGGATTCACTTAACTTCTTCTTTCTTCCAGTCTCTTGGTAGGTTCTTTACCTACCTTTGTAAATATTGTAAATAAGTTTTTGTTGTGCGTAGTGTAGTTGGAATAATGCGCAAGCTTCAAGCTTGTTGGTAGTTTTGGTTTGTTGATTTTGGTTTGTTGGTGTTGTCCTGCTCCCCTCCACCCTCTCTGCAAGTAGCTCCTAGTTTTCTTTTCATGTTGACTCTATTTGCCCAATGGATAAGGCACTGTTCTTTCTCCCAGAGATTGCTGGAGTTCTCTAATTTTGGTATCAAAATCAGTCCCATAGTAAGAGCCCCTGTTAGTACCCAAGGTGGTCATAGTTTTAAAAATTTGAGTACAGAGTTTTTGAACCACTTTGAATTGAAGTTCGAAGTAGTTCAAAGTGGTTCAAAGTAGTCTAAATCGCTCATGCAGGTCTGATGATCTATTTTGAAAGGTTCGTTCAAAGGTTTGATAATTCAAATTGATCAACATGTAGGTTCAAAATAGAAGTACAATAGTTTGAAGGTCAAAAGTTCAAGGTTCGAATCCTATGTTGCAGATTTAAGATGTCAAGTTTTAGATTAAGACTTAAGTCCCCGACATGTAGATTTGGGTATCATTATTTTCATAAGCGGGAGGGTTCAAATTCATGTTTTCTCATATCTCTAACTTTACCAAAACAAAGCATTCATGATTCTATGTTCGATTTAGCACCAGTCGAATAGAAGAAACAATGATGTAGAGGTCATGAATTTGAGAAAGGAAAAATAATGGATGTTGTCTGCACATGGTATCAAGCATGTAGCAATCCTATTCTTCTCATCATAATTTCATAATCTTCCACCACTGTACATGAAATGTTTGATGAAATGCCTACGATCGAAAAGTGAGTGGTTACATGGCAAAAGCATCGGGTCTAAAACCTATGCCCAAATTTTTTTATGAAGATTCCACAGAATGAATGGACCTTGACACTAAAACTAGTCATGAGCAGATGCAATGGGAAGAAGGATGTGTTCCCATGAGATACACGAGCAATTCTCAGACACATATATCTTGTAAAATGAGTGACATCATCATTACCATAACCATGGTTTCAAAAGATTTGGTCGGTCTCAATAGAGTGATTTCCATTTCTCGATGTGCTTTTGGTCAAATGGGCATTGTATGTTGTATGTGGCTCTTTCTGCTCAGAGTCTTCTCCAATTTCAGAGCTCGCAAATCATTATCAAGGCCAACATTTCACGTTAATAGACATGCTCTTTGCGTAAGCATAAAGTAATGCTTTGAGTATTCTTGGCCAGCGTAGAGGTCTCTCCGTGAGGAACATGAACTAGCACATAGAGAGAGGATGACCAATGGTTTGATTGGGCCCTCGACAATAGCTTTATATAACATAGAATCTGCTGATGCTCACCCATCTAATTGGATCAGTCTTTCAAAACTCGTTGTCATGGGCAAGAGATAAAACAAAATTTGATAGCAAATAACCTAGTGCAGTGCTCAAATATATAACATGCTAAGATATATTTAGAAATCTTGTTTGATAGAAAAAGCATCTTAAGAACCAGAAGTTAGGTTTTAATTCAATTTATTCCTTGCAGATATGGAAGGCCTCTTATAAATTATTTCTTATGATGTCAGTGCTACATTTAAAACATAGGATTGCAGAGTTGATAACATGTATTCAAGCTCAGCCTTGATGAAGAACAGTGCAATATGATCATGGATGAAGATTTTTCAAACAAAGTTGCAGATAATAACATTAATACCTGAGCCTATCTCTCCAAGTAAATAAAAAGCAGTGACGACCAAGGTTTCATTCTAGTGGCTAAGTAAAGGTGAACTTTTGAGAAATATTAGATGCCAAGCCTAATTTCCTTCTCATATATGAATACTCTACATCTTGAAAGCAAAGCTTCATGTTTCTATTAAGATAACCACATGGCAAAATAAAATTTGGAAAACTCTTTATGTAGAGCCGTATGGTCCAAAGCAATGAAGACAGCTAAAACTTCTCATGAACCCGCAACATTCAGATTTAAGGCCACGGCTTTAGTTATGGAGACACTTTTAATGATTTAATTATTAAAACAAAGGTCTCAAGTACCCAAAAGCAAGGAGCCTACAGTTAATTTGAGATGACTAAAGAAAAGCAATGATTCATTCACTAACATGTGGCTGAACAAAATTAGATCAATGTTTCTCAAGAAAAGTGTGGTCAATCATAATCTAATATGAATGCTAAAGGGATTTGTAATGAAGTGTTTTATTATAAATTAAACCTTATGCATGTATGAAAGGGTAATGAAAAGAATAGAGGAAGGGAAGATCAAACGACAGTTCCAAGAATTAGTTATAGAAGCTGAACAGTTGCTCGCAAATTCTATAAATGATGAAAGCATTAAACAAGACAAAGAGGATTTTTCTGAGTTTTGGCTGGGAGACTTTGAGCTACAGCAAAACAGAGGCTGTGGATACAGGAGGTTCCACTTCTTTGGTGCTGGAGACTTTGATGCTCTAGAACAGAGGAGTTGAGCTGCGGGGTTTTATAATTCTTTCCTTAAGGGAGATTCTATGCTGCCACAAGGGGAGGGTAGAAGGTTAGAGTTTTAGATAGGTAGATATTGTAAAGGCAGTAATTGATAGATATTGTATGGATGTTTTAGTTTTTGAATGACTTTGTGCATGTAGAAATTCAATATCTGTATATGTATGATCTTGAATTCAGCTTAGAGACTTTGTGTTCGGGCCTATTGAATCGGCATTACTTTGTGAATTCAGATTTATTAGTTCAGGGTATTTCATTACTGTCCTTACTGCAAATAAGTGTTATTATTCATTTCTATAGATCAGTTAAAATATCTCTTTGTTGTTAGAAATAATCTATACCTCACGATCCAAGAATCTGTGAGAGATCCTTTCGTACTTTCAAGTAAAAGTGCAGGATATTTAAATTCATTGAATATTTCATATGGGGAGCTGTACCCGATAAAATTTAGAGGAAAGTTATCAATCCAATGATAACTTGTCCAACTGTTAGTGCTGATTCATCTTCTCATTTGGGCATTCAAGGTTATATTTTAATGTATTTTCTTGGAGGACAATCTGTTCACTAACACTATCATATTAAGAGATAAATCAATATAGTGGTATCAAATTTATATTAGTAAATTATTATCTTAGATTAGTTATATTCCTAGTGTTGGTATTGTTTCCTATAGATTAGTTGAATTTGTGAATTGTTACATTTGTTATCATTATAGTTTTTAATGTTTTTTTTCTTTTTCTAATGTTCCTATCACTAGGAAGTGATAGTTCTTGTCAATGGGATTTCTTTAGCTTTTCATAGATTCAATTTTGTGTGTAGTAGCTATATTCATAACCTCTCATCTCACAACTATCATCCCTTGATAGCATATTGCTCAAATGCCTTTCACAAGCTTACACTCTCGGATTGACATGTATAGACCAGCCAAACATCATCATAAAATTATGATGTGAATATCAGGATTTAACTGTGTGATTTTGAGTCAAACTCGATGACCCATGTTTCATGAGTAGTGATTCAACATGAATCCATCTCTCATGAGAATAAATGGAACACTTAGCACTCATTGGATCTAGGTGATGCTCACAGGGGTGAAGCACCGGGACTTCCCGGGAGGTCACCCATCCCAATACTACTCCATCATCATAAATCATTAATTCTTTCTTATTATTTTCCCCAGTGTTGGCCTATCAACATTGACTTTATTCAAATTCAATCATTGTTGCATCATTTAAAAACTTATTTTATCCCTTTTTGGAAATTGTGTTTTCCTATCAGGAAGCCTCTAGAACTGATGCAGAGTGGCATGCAAGAGGTGATGGATTCCCACAAAACTGATTCAAACTCCCAAGGTTCCTATTAGGTTCTAAGACACCTTAAAGGGAAAATACCACAAATATGGAATATTCAATAGACCCTCAACTATCTCTTTGAACCCCAGAAAGTGTTTCAACAGAATCAAAATGACATGTATAAATAGGTTTTACAATCCAAAAACCAAGTTCATCCACAAACCCAAGTTACCCCTCTTGACTAGGCTACTCTCTTCTTCGGATCAGCAGACCCTGTTTTCTTGACTTTTCTTCCAAACTTTACAAAACACCAAGCAGAAAAAATGATTTTTAGATACCCTTTTCAGAGTTTTATAGCATATTAAAAAATTAGATATCACTACTTTGGAAAGATTGTACGGAATAGGACAGTTTTGTCTCAAAATTAGGCCTTTTAAGCCACTTTTACAAAGAAAGTACCCTTCAAACTTGTCCCCTGACTCTCAAACTTTCTACAGTATGGTATTTTGATGTCAAACTAAGGATTCCTCAATCTTTATTTCAATTTGACCTTTCCTGGCATGCTTTCCAACAAACCCTCTCATTAAATGACATAAAACAAGGGCTTTACGGTTCTCCCACTTCCAATCACTTCTAGAATCTGTTCAAAGATGGAACACCATGTTTATGGCATGCCCTAACTCCAGCAAATGTAAAAACCCTACCTCCTTAAGGTAGATTCTCTGCTGCTATACTTGTCCCTTTGGATTTTCCTCTTTTTTTCACACCTTAATTGCTTTGGTGGCCACCAATCACTGGTTAAATGCTCAATACAAGATTAGTAATCATAATACATGTTAAATGGATGGTATTCCATGAAGAAACAGTAAACATTTCATGGAAATACCATGATTAATCAAAGAAACCTGTCAAAAATGCCTAAAATATGACTATTACAGCCAACAGTATGGAATTTTGATGACCAAATCTTCAAATCTGAGTGCAAAACCCTATAAATCACCTCAATACATATCTAAAATGATATTACCATTCAGTCCAATATCAAAAAATGCTTACAAAACAAAGGATTCTTCAAATTGCTCTTGAAATGAAGCACTTTTATTGCAAATTCTATAACAGTCCGTACTGTCTTAAGGTACAGGCCGTACCAACACATATATATATGTTCAGGAGATAGTTCTCAACCTCCTTAACTAACTCCAATTCGTTTCACTACCTATCCCTTTATAAAATTCAAATTAGAAGGTTTCCCTCCAAAATGGATCTTATGCAAAATTTGAATTTTTTAAAGCATGAAACTATGTCTAAAGTGACTTATTGACTATTTTAACGTATGAAATGACTTGGGGTTGTTATGACATACTACTAGACCCTAACTAATGACTTCTCTACCTTAAACAACCACTAGATCCCATTCCAAGGATCAATTACAGCTCTTCAACATTGGAATCAGCCCATACATCATACAAAACTATAACCTTTTGTTCTTTCAAAAACCATGATGGGTTGTAAAATAGACCAATTGATATCATGAGATTCTCCAAGACCTCTATATGTCCTTGAATCTCCAATGTGCCCCAGATGAGTATGGGATGCTCCTGCATCAAGAACTGGCTTTAAAAACTGAGTAAAACATCCAACCAAGCCCTAAAATTTCATATTCATGTTCTCTAGTGAACATACATTTACCCTTTTAGATTTCATCTCATGATGAAACCTATGTCAAAATATGTTGACTATTAAATTTGCTCACTTTGACTCAAAATTTAAAATGGTATCCAAAATCAAGGCTTCAATTTTGAGTCCCATCATATGGTATATGATCTATGATATGTGAAAAATTAGGAGTAAATGTAGTTAATCAATTTTTTTTAAGGAGTTAAAGTCTTATAGATACCAATTCACCCCTCCCACCCTCTTAGTATCTTGCTTCTTAATAAAACTTCCAACAATTGGTATCAAAGAAGAGTTCTCTGAAAAGAAGTCTAGCAACTTGAGATTTGAGATCTTGGAGATGGAGGCTTACAAATTGGGAAGATTATTGAGAATTAGATGATTCAAATCTAGATCATACCACAACAACTTGAATCAACAAAAGAGGAGTTAAGGAAATCCTTAAAGTAAAACAAAGATATGGCCATTTAGTAGAATGATACACTTTATTAGGAAGTAGATACCAAAGGACTACTTCAAAATGGGAATTCTAGTAAAAATGATGTAGTAATAGTAGACCTAGTAGAGAAAAACAATACTTTGAGTGAAGAAAGTTAGAGGATTGAAAAACAACATGAAATCCAATCAGTAAGATTGTGTGAAGTGACTGAACAACAAAAGAAAGTTGAAGAAAAAAAAGCCATGAATGAAGAAGACAAGAGACAAATGGATACCAGAATTGAAGAAAGGTCATCTGATGTGCAAAAGATTACAAACAATTAGTTGTACATGATGAATCAAATGTCACTTGCAAATCAGGATCTGAACAGAAACAACATGGAGATTAAATCTAAAATCACAAAGTGACCACCTAAGAAATGAGTTAAGATCTAAGAAAGAACTTTTGGAGAGGGTGCAAAGCCCTAAATGAATCTATAAGGTACTTCAAAGAACTTATGAGATCACCAAGGTCATCCAGTGATAATTCTAATTTAGGACATATCAATCACTCTTCATCTACTAAGGAAGCAGAGTCATCCAAGAGTGGGTCCAACCAAATATTTGGAATTAATTATAATCTTGAGCCCTTGATTTAAGCATGACCATTTTGTGATTTTTTATCATCTGTGTGTGTGTGTGTGTGTGTGTGTGTGTGTGTGTGTGTGTGTGTGTGTGTGTGTGTGTACCTCATCATCTCCCTCGCTTCTTACCTTAGCACACTGTACTATATATATCTTATGGTTCCTAAAGGATACAAAGATGTCACGAGGGATCTTATGACCCCTTACCATAAACTAATGTATGGTAAGGGGTTATAATTTTTATTATAACGTATCAATGTGTCCTAGTAGGTCTGAAAGTCTCCTAATGGGCCTTAATGGATCTGAAAGTGTGCTAATGAGCCCCAGAGGGTTATACCATATTAATGTGTCATATGAAACCTTAAAACCCCTTAAGAAATTTTACCATACATTAGTGGATGGTAAGGGGTCTTAAGTGTTTAATATGTCTAGAGATCCCTTATAATCCTTAGGACCATATATCATACACTAATACATTGTAAGATGTCTTAATTAATTGTAAAGAATCGTAAGGGGGTTTAAGAATTATTAATGTATTCAAATACCCCTTAGCATACATGTTAAGAGGTACTAAGGTAACTTAGAATACATTAATGTATCCTAGGACCCCCTATGACCCCTTAATATGGACTAAACTATAAGTGGTCATACAATGTTATAAGGGGATATAAGATAGACTAATGTATCCTAAGGACCCTTATGACCTGTTATGACCACTTTCTTTAATTTGTTGGGTTATTATTAGTCTAATGTAAGGAAATGAGTTATAAGGTGTCATAAGAGATATTAAGGGGTTCTAAGACACATCATTGTGTTGTAGGAGTCATTAAGAACCCTTATAATCCCTTACAATAAACTAATGTATGTTAGGGGTTAGGTGAGGTCATATAACACATTAATGTATCCTAATATGCCTCAAGACCCCTTGCCATACATTTTTTTTAAGGGATCCCACATGATCTCAAGGGGTTATAGGACAAATTAACATGTTTTAATAACACCTAAGACCACTTACCATACATTATTTTATGGTAAGGGATCATATGATCCCTCATGCCATCTTTGGAGACTTTCTGAATGGTAACATATATAGTAAGGTGTACTAAGGTAAGGAGGGATGGGGGATAGGAAGGTACACACACACACACATACACAAAGAGCGAGCGAGCGAGAGAGAGAGAGAGAGAGAGAGAGAGAGAGAGAGAGAGAGAGAGAGAGAGAGAGAGAGAGAGAGAGAGAGAGAGAGAGAGATGATAAACAATACAATGAGAAAAAAAATCCCTAAAATGCTCATGCTTAAATCAAGGGCTCAAGATTAATATCAATAGTACACTAAAAACCATGAGCCACTAAAGATAATGTGCTAATTGGTTGAGAGAGAGAGAGATATGATAAAAAATATGATGAGAAAAAAATCCTTAAATTTTCATGCTTAAATCAAGGGCTCAAGATTAATATCAATAGTACACTAAAAATCATGAGCCACTAAAGATAATGTGCCAATTCCTGAAATTTGGCTAACTCTATTTTTTTGGTTTTTATTTTTAGATATAGAATCTTTGTCTTAACTCCTATAAAGCTGAAACCACTCTCAAACATCATGAAAGTGTATACATAAAATATAACTTAAGCATAAGAAACAAATATCTCAATGATCAAACTGGTATGCAACTTATACTTAAATGTATTGCATTTAATGTATATGATCCTGATGCTCAAATTGGTATGGAACTTATACTTCAATTTTTCATTTGATGTAAATGATCCCAATGCTCAAATCGGCATGAGTGTGCCCTATTTAAAAGGATTTTATATTCTTTATTTGTTTCCCCATAGGGAGTACACACTATAACACATGCACACTATTTAATCTAGTATATTTTAATAGTGTGCTATTACTTTAGTGTAGGTGTTCTTTTTAATGATTCACCAAGCCCAAGGCTTGGATTTTCCTTGGATATGCAACTCAAAGGCTTGGTGGACTCAAACATGCAAACATATTTTTGAATAAGTGTACCAAAAATGCATAACTTTTTGTCCGTGCTATCTATTAGGTTTCTTCATAGTTGAATATTCATAAAATTAGGTTGCATGATATTGTAGATCTCTCTGTTAGCTATCTAGTCATATACTTTATTTTTAATTTAGACTATCTTAAGTAATTTAGCTACAATTTATTTTCAATGTATGTCCATGTTTTGTCAAAACCAATGTGTAGTATTTAGGGGTTAGATTTTGTCTTGTTCATCAAATTCTACAACAAGTTAGTTTTTTAGAAACTATAGTCCACTCTACACGCTTTTTTTTTTTGAGTTTTGATTAGTTTTTAATGATATCTATATGATGTGCACAAATATTTCACATTTTTAAGATGTGTCCACTTATGAAATTCGTAAAAAATCAAATATACAATTAAAAAAAATTACCAAAAATATCCAAGCCAAACTATGTTGTATTAAGTAAATTATGATTAGAGCAATTAAATAATTTCAAAAAAAAATTAAGATTTTAGGGGGAGCACACCTAAAAGTGTTATATATATATTTTTTAAAAGAGTACTACTCTATGTGCTACCCATTTTTGAGACCCTTAAACTCAACTACTTAACAAAAAAGTTAGTAGTTTAGAAACTGTATTAAGAGAAATACTACTTTATTTATTTTCTTTTCTTAAAATTTTGAGTTCAACTATCCTCAATTCCTTGTCAAACTTTACAAAATTCTGATTTCAAAAAAAATTAAAAATTTGATGAATTTTTGAAGTCTAGAAACCACATCTTTTTCACTTACCCTATTATTATATAAAAAATAAAACTCATACAAATCAAGAAAACATTTGGTGATATTAGAGAACTTTGGAAATAATGTACAAAAATAAGGGTTTCTTCATCTTCATAATCTCCAACCCTCTACAATGAACAAAATTGAGCTGTAATTACATATTTATCATATTAAATTCATTTATCAAATTTTAACAACTGGTAGCTCCTTTGTTAATGCTAATGCTAATATTTGAAAGTTTTGGTTACATTTTAACAGTATTGACAACTTTTACACGATAACTTTTATATGTTGTTCACACATGTTTACAACATTTGATGCAAACATCTACATTGATTACAAAGAGTCCTAATGATTGAAACAAGCATGACATGATCTTAATTACCTCATTGTGTCAAAGACAAATGATGTTTCATAGCTTCTGTTAGATAAATCTATATATAATTAGAGTGAGATTTTTTTAATTTGGAAAATACATGCCAAAAATTATGGAAGAATTAATATATTTACAACATATCCAAAAAATCAACAAAGACAAAAATGATACCACAAATGATAAATTTTCCACATGGACAACATTAGCCTTTGACTAGAAGACAAGTATTTTTATGATTATTCCCTTGAATATTGATCATGAATTTATTATAATATATGCTTGTAGCATTGATATTTCCCTTTGGGATAGTTTATTTCTATAAAATATCTGTAATCTCCTCAAATGGAATATTTTCATGATAGATTAAGAAGGGAGAAGATCTTGATGCTTGCAGTCATAAGCTCAATGATGAGGACATTCTTTAAAGAGAAGAATTTTATATTCAGAAGGAGTCTTACACTTCTTCAAAGGTAAATGAGGGTTGATATTAGATTCAAAGAGTCTACAACTCCATCAGAATCATTATCGTGTGAGAAGCTCAGATGATTGATATTTAGAGAGAGTTTGTAAGTCCTTATGTGTGACTATATGAATTTAATGAGCCTACCCCTATGTACATTAAGAGGAAGTGACAACTTTCAAATGATCATCACTTGTATTTGTAGAAGTTAGTGAAAGGTGGTGATCTTTCAATAAATTATTTTTTTGTTATGATGGATATCTTATGATGTTTATGCAGATCATGATAGATTATACTTTGCATGGTAGATGTTTATATAGGAAGTACTATGAGAATGCATGTGCACATACTTTATAAATATTGATTGATAGTACATGGTGAATGTTATGAAAATTGATATTATGGAGGGTCATTACACATAGTATTCGGTGAATATCATGTGACTTGATGTTCTAGAAGGCCATTACTCACAATACTTTGTGTATATCTTGCATCTCAAATTTATGGAAGGCCATTACTCAAAGAGAATTTGGTGAATATCATTTGTTGATATTCTAGAGACCAATACTCATGATATTATATGTGATATCAATTTCCTTTTAGTGTTTAGTGAATATCATGTGTTGATATTTTGGGAGAACAATACTCATTATATCAAATATGATATCAAAATGGTGGATATCTTTTATATCCTTAAAATTTGTCACTCCTAATATTTCCAATGGTGTAATATCTATCTTTAACTTATCCTCTCTAGCTAAGAGAGAGTGTTGATATTTGAAAGCTTTTGTTAGATAACCCTATTTATAATTATATGTGATATAATTGAGATATAAGTATATGAGAGAAATTCACACACACAGAAACACACACACGCATATGCACACGCACACACACACACACACACACACACACACACAAATGATAAAATTTATTATTGTATTATTTATTTAATTAATGAATAGACATGTACCATGAAGGGACAGGTGTCTTCATCATTTATTCTCAATATAAACAAGAGATTGTTTTTATTTAGAAAACACATACTAAACATCATGGTAGTGTTAATATATTTGCAATATATATGAAAATAAACAAAGACAAAAATGATACCAAAAATGATAAATTTTCCTTATGGAGGCATGAAACCAATTAGGTGCTTGTGCACCGCCCACAACAAAACCTTCCATAAAAAAACCATTATCTTTGACATCTTTAATTGACTTTGAAGCTCACTTGGATAACACTAGGAGCAATGTGGCTAGGGATATTCCAAAACATGCAATGAGAAGTCATACAAAAAATCAGAAACAATTTGCAACAATTATTTTATTTCATTATTATTTAGAAAATTGAATTACAATGAATGAAATGTGAGGAAATATTTTGCATTGAAAAGTACTAACTTTTATTAGGCAGAATGTGAATTGTCAATAAAAAATAGGATTGAAGAGTGGGTGCAACTAGATGTGATAGTTGATCCCTTTCTTGTTGGCCCCATAAACTATCCCCTCATTTACAAACATAGTTTTACACATGGGGGATGATCACAACCTTCTAGTCCATCCTTTGCATCTTTCCTTTAAGTGCAATAATGCTCTTGAATGGCTTGAGTCAAGAAGATTTTCCACTCAAAATTAGCCACTTCTCTAATCTATAGTTGATACTCCTCAAATAACCCTCTTTAATTACAATACAATATTGTTGAACAAAGCTGATTTATGTTTTTATCCCTCAACTATATATATATATATATATATATATATATATATATATATATATATATATATATATATATATATATATATATATATATATATATATATATATATATATATATATATATATATATATATATGGATCCTCTTTCTATTAATTTGATTAAAAATATCTAAATTTTATAGGTCTTCAGCCTATTTATATATCATCATTCCAATTGTCTCAATTTCAATGGAAACTCAGCAACTTCTCATGACATCTACTAGAACCTTGCTGAATCATACAAGGTTAGGAGATGAGAAAGTGAAATTGATTGGGCAGGAAGTCAATTGCAATACTCTCATTAATTAGGTTAGATTACGAATGCAAAGAAATGATTATACTTGGTACTCATCTATAAATTTTCTAAAAGAGTTCCTCAGTCACAAACATCTAGGAGAAGATAAGTATGATTTTAATTTTAGATCTCAAAAGGGACTTGAATCGCTTTGTGGGCATGGAGAATCTATTGTTTTTAATTTATTGTCTGCTATTTCTTACAAATCACCAGTAGCTAAAGCATTCAGCAGCCATGGAGAATTTAGGTGAGTATTTTATTTTGAAAAAGTATCACTAAGTTGATAATACCAAATTTCTACAATTTATGAAATTATATTCATGCTTATGGATAAGATTGTGTGTGTTTTTTAACAACAATATTTTAGATCATACTCAGTGATCCATCCACATTCTTAGCTCTCTCATTTTGATGATGAATCATTCAATATGATCCCAAATGTTGATGCTAAAAACTTACACACAATCTTACCTAGAAGCATGAATATAATATCATTAAGTTGATAAGAGATAGATCTATTGACAAATTTAAGCTAGAATGGTTCTACCAACCCCTCTAACACTTAATGTTTGGTGTTTGCAGAATCCCCATATCCATTTATGACATTTGATGCTGAAATGGTGTCTTCAAGAACATATGATTACATTGTTGTTGGAGGAGGTACAACAGGTTGTCCTCTAGCTGCAACTCTCTCACAACATTAATCTGTTTTCCTTCTTGAAAGGGGAGATTCTCCCTATGGAAATCCTAACACTAAAGACAATAAAGGCTTTTTCAAGATCCTTGGTAATGCCAGTGAGTTCCCTTATGTTGCTCAGGGGTTTGTCTCAGAAGATGGAGTGCAGTTGGTAAGAGGAAGAGTTTTGGGAGGTGGATCAGCCATCAATGCGAGTTTCTACAGTAGGTAAAGTTTTGAATATATTCAAAAGATGGGGTGGGATGAGAAGCTTGCAAATGAGTCATATGAATGGGTGGAGAAGACGAATGCCTTCAAACCAAACAAGCTTTTCCTTTGGAATTCTACTGTGAAGGATGGACTTGTAGAAGCTGGAGTGCTTCCTTACAATGCATATACTTTGGATCATTTGGAAGGCACCAAGATTGGTGCATCATCCTTTGACAACAGTGGAAGGAGACATACTGCTGCAGATCTTCTCAAGTATGCAAATCCAGATAACATTGTAGTTCTTCTAAATGCTACAACCAATAGACTACTCTTTTATTCCTTATCAGGTACATGGAAATTTACATTTTCATGTTCTACTCATTTTTCAAATAGAAGCTTAAGTGGCGTTTATGTTGTCCTTAATATACTGGCTAGTTATGGCTAGTTATTTGTAGGCTTTGGATTAACCTATATATATTATCTAGAAATAGACCAATTCTATATGATTAAAAAATTTAAAATAATTTTGAATTTTATTAGATAGATTTGTTCACATAGGATAGGAGGTTTGACATAATAATTTTCTTTGTTTACATTTGATATTTTTATTTATGAATTTTTAAAATTATTTATTTAATCATATGATGCAGTAAAATTGAAGGCTATTTGAGTTAATTTTATGAGTAGTGTTTCTAGTCTATCTTATCAAGTATTCCTCAATCAATTGTCCCATTGGAGCGAGGTAATTTTGTGTGCAGGAAGTATAGGAAGTCTCCAACTTCTTCTCCTAAGTGGAATTGGCCCACCACAACAACTTAGAGAATTAAATATCACCACACTACTAGATTCAAATATTGTAGGAAAAGGGATTCAGGATCGACCATGTGCAACATTTATCATTGAATCCCCAAAACCACTTGATTTTGCCCAGATACAAGTAGTAGGTATAGTAGACAACTCACAAGTGTATATTGAGCCTGTTAGTTATTTCTTAAAAGAAAAAGCCACAACTTATGAATATCTAGGCATTATTGCTATCAAGATAGCTTTTCCCCTATCAAGGGGAGAACTATGACTTAGAACTACAAACCCTCAAGATAGTCCTTTAGTAAGGTATAATTATTACTCCCATCCTTATGATATACAAGAATGTATATTTGGTTTGAAGGTACTATCAAATGTTAGCAAAATAACCTATATTCAAGAATTTACATTTAAAGGTAGTAGGAACTCTAGTATCCTTAGATTGATTGGGTCAACATTACCTCAAAATCTATCAGATAACAAAACCTTTACAAAAATTTTTAGAGATACACTAGAAACATTTTGGCACTATCATGGAGGGTGTCAAATTGGTTTGGTTATCAAAAAAAAACATAATGTAAAAGGTGTTGGCAAACTAAGGATTGTGGACAATTCAATTTTCAAGGATAATCTTGGAACAAATCCACAATCCACTACCATGATGCTTGGAAGGTAAATATTATCTTCAGTAGGTTATATTAGCTTTTAATAATTATTTTGTGTCATACTAATGACATTTTTCATGTATACATGATGTGCAGGTATGTGGGGGTTCATGTTCTTCAAGAACGTATGAACAATTTAAAATATTCAACTATTTATAACTCTCAATAAATATAAAGTATTGCACACTATATGTATCTCATAAACTAATTATCATGTAATAAAATTACATGTAGATTTGTATATATCTTTTAATGCTTTCTTAGTGGATCCCCTTCAACGTATGTAAATTTAATTCAAAGCGACATACATGAAAGTGAATTAAAAAAAATTTAAAAAAACTCATTTGATTCTCCATTAAATAACATGTTATACAATAAATTTTAGATGGTTATTAAACTCAATTTATTGTTTATATTATTTATATATATTAAAAAAGATATATAAAATATAATAGACTAATGATCACAATCATAACAGTATACATAATTAAACTTAAAGTTATATATTTTTTCCCAATCTAACTATGAACATATCTTATCTAAACAATTGAAAATGCAAGAAGCCTACTATTCTATTATTCAAAATATGTAGAGGCTTGTTATTGCTCAAATCTCCACAAGATTGGCATATAAACATTAGATATTAAAATTTGATGAGTTATACTTAACAAAAATAATTAATACATGCTATTAACCAATAGGGTAGTGTAATCTACCAAAGGTCCAACAAACAAGCTATTCCATTTGTTGAATTTTCATAGCCACATATTGGCACCAACCAATTTCCCACACAAAGATTAACATAGCCAACAACTCCCTCCTAAAACTCGTTTCTGTTGAAAAATATTGTAATATGAGGCTAATGAGTTTTGATGACATCTGAAACAACTTTTTCTGAGTGTAGTTTCTTTAAACCTTTACTATTCTATGTAGTATGTGTCATGTTTAAAGGAGAGATGCTTAAGATTCATAAACATGAATTTTTGAATGTTGTGGTGAATTTTTAATTTGATATCTTCCTTTTCCCTTGATTTTTTATGCTTTTTCTTTCTATGATTATTTGATTGAAGAACTACTATAGTAATATATATTCTAGTTTTTGCTTAAGAAAAAAAAGGGTTTTCAAAGGATTTGAAATCCTTTTGAAATATACCTTTTGAAGGTTATTGACCCCCAACATACTAATAATTTGACTAAGATAAATATTTATAAATTTTAATAAACTATAAAGACAAAGAAAACAACCATTATAATATGTGTAACATGCCTAAGACACAAAACAATAGACTATAGCACAATGATAAGTTGTGTACCTCTTATTTGTGAGGTCTTGGGTTCAAGTCTACTCCAACTTAACAATGAATAATAATTAACTAACTTATTTCAAAAAATAATAATTGTAATGCCCCGCCAAGGGATCCAAAGAAATAACCTAGAATTTCACTAAGTTTAGTAGCATTTTTTTTTTTAACATGAAAATAAATACCACAGATAACTTATGCATCATAACGAAAGCAATAGCAATGTCCATATGAAAGTAAACATAACATACACAACTAGTTACATTCTTTAAAATCCCTTAATGTTGAATTACATCTAAATCAACTAACATACATGAATCCATCTAGTACAACATCCACAAGAAATATTAATGATAAGTCCAATGTTTATACACTACATTTCAAATGCTCAATCATCTACTGTACATGTTACAGGGTATGACAAGCTCAAAAGAATATACATATACATAGAATAAGGCACATCATCCTATTCTAATCCATCATACATCAAAGTAACGATAATCATATGATAAACATGATACATCATCATAGAAGATATATACATCCATCATAAAGATCAAACATAATAAACTAAGTGCACGGTTCCTCCCAACCGTTAATAGCATCATTAGACCATCGTGGATCCTAGCCATCCCTCCGTCCATAACATTCCAAATCACCAAAGAGATAATTGGTATTAACATAGTAGGAATGTCAGTCCTAACATATACAACATCATATGTAGAAAGTAATCTAACATGCAAATAAAAGCATAAGATAACATTGTCTAACATATGTTAATCATCAATGAAAGGATACATATCCACCATCAGGAAGGGTGCATCAACCACGATGTCTCAATGAATCTCAAATGATAAGAGTGGAAAATACACTACCACCTGACCGCGTGGTACCTAAGTGGTCCACTCTCACCGTGCTGAGGAGATAATCTCAAGTCCCAAATAGGCTATCCAAAATCACAAAGAATAAATCTCTATAAGTCTAGGAATCCTAAAAGTATACTAACTCAAAGGTTCCAGACACAAAATCTGCTATCCAAAATCACAAAGCATAAATCTCTATAAGTCTAGGAATCCTAAAAGTATACTAACTCAAAGGTTCCAGACACAAAATCTGACATCTAATCCTAGAGGCACATAAAGACATGTAGGAACCTACTATGCAAGCGAGAAAGTGTCATCGTATTTATCATGTACAAGTTACCCTGGTAGTTAGCTAAACTCCATGGGTGCATACTGATCTCATGCAGCCACTAGTATCCTCTCATACCGATGAGGCATACTACGGAATGCAAGGTCGCAACCATGCATTCTCACTACTCCCATCCTAGCCTGTACAAGCACTCAAGGCATGGGCAAGAACCAAAACACTTATCTTTTTAGGTTCATTTTGTTAGTATTAGGTGTGAATGTTATCACTTATTAATCCAACTTACAATGAGTTACCTTGGCAGCCTCTTAGGGCCCCGGTCCCCATTTCAAGCCACTTCCCAAGACTACATGCAGATATCCTACCCTAAGCTCATGGAATCATAAATCTAAAAATCACAAAGATAATCCATAATAAAATCATCAAATATGCATAAAAGCACCAAATCTCCATGAGCAAACATCCATAGAAAATCATGAACACAACAGCTCTCTATTGGCAACCGAAGTATCATTGATAATCAAGTATCCAATGGTTCTCAATAACCAAGATATATCTCAAACATACTAATCGAAGACTCTAAAAAATGGTTGAGTCAAACATGTCACAACATGACATCATCAAGAATAAATCCACATTACATTCCCATCATAGCAACTAGAAAATAACCAAGGATAACTGATCGATGACCAAAAATGGTTAAGTCAAGTGTCTCATACATAAGAATCTCAACTATAACAATAAGTAATTACAAACAATACATACAGCATTCCATCACATAACCATGGTTGGGTTTATAAAGATTGAGATTAACACATCATCATGACATCAGAATCACATAACTCCCAAGCCTCTGATAGATGTCCTATAACTGGTCAACAATAGTCAACCCAAAACCCAAAACAATAGTATAAAGAATACACAATGCGAACACATGTTTTGGTTTTGCTAAGTTTACAAACTTGAATTTAAATGCAAAAGTCTCAATTTACATTTTTCCAATTTAAATATCAAGTGGAGAAATTTCATGTTTAACCTAACCCATGTTTTTGTATTGGTATATAAAAGTTTCTCCCCAAAAACCATTAGACTCAATTTTCTAAATTTTCTAAATGTCTTTTATGTTCATATTTTGATGATAATGACCCCCATCATATCCAAAATAATATTTTAAATTCTTTTTATATTCATCTTTCCAAATTAAAAGATTATACTGAACCTATATTGCTCAACATAATAAAATAACTTGTTATTACAAAATTACTCTATAAATTCCAAACATCTATTAATATATCAATTATTTATTATTAATAATGTATATACATATATATACTTTTATATATATATATATAAATACATATATATATATATATGTAATTATTAACTTATAAACAAATTATATAAAAATCAAATTAATAAACATTTGACAACACATGGCGAGTTTATAACTGTCCACACACACACACACACTCACACACACACACACACACACATATATGACCCATGGATCGCAGGGTACACTGCAATCGTAGGTACACTGTAGACCACAAGTACTCTGTGGTACCGTAGTCTGCTTTGGAAATATCGCCGGCGGCGGTGGGAAAACACGTCCCCCTGCCCATTCGAATTTATAATTATATTGCATTTTATTAAAATGCATCCCTCCAATCGTGATGCGTCATTTGCTCACTGCGAATTATGTATCATTTGACTTTTAAATGAAATATATATATCTATGCTATGATATTTGATCAAACTCTGTATATATATATATATATGTATATATACATATATATGTATATATATATATGTATATGTATATATGTGTGTGTGTGTGTATATATATATACAGAGTTTGATCAAATATCATAGCATATATATATATGCATATATGTATTCAAATTTGGAAATATATAAATTTTAGTTCTCAGAATTTTTCCTATAAGTCTTGATCTCAACTTCTTCCAATAATATATCTAATGGGTTTGACTATGAATCTAAATCCTAGCCCCATGTTCTTTTCAGATCTATGCATATAAAATTCCCAAATGAATTGAACTACCCATATTGAGAATGCAAACAATAAAAATAAGAAATTTCTCAAAAGACATATGGAAGACACAAAGAAGACAGGGAATGCAAGATGCGGAAATAGCATAAGTAAAATCACAAGAATCTACCCGAATTCTGATGCTAATTCACTCTTCTTCAGAAAACCCGCAGAGCAAGCTCCCTTCTTCTGAGTTCTTGAATCCTCCAATGCTCCAATTGCACTCTAAACGCTATGTCTATGCCTCTAGGAATGCCTAAATATAAAGAACTTTCAGGAAACATCTAGAATGCCTCTAGAAATAGCTAGAAGGTGTCACCAACTAAGCATAGGTCTTTTCCAACCTTCTAGATGAGCCATAGGGTTGTAGACACCATGTGCTTAATTGATGCACTAACCCCTATGTTGTTGACATAAGAGAAATAGAAAAGTGTGTTAACTCCCATGCAAGCTTATAACTCCAATTCACTTTTATATAACTTCTATTTAAATATTTATAACTTTCATTTTAATTTTTATAAATTTTATTATTATTATTTATAATTATTATTAATTTTAATTTCTAGTTTTCTTTTATTTAATCCTTTTTTCCTCAATTAATTCTCATTTAATTAATTATAATCAAAATATCAAAGATCATGATATTTTATATTAATTTTCTCAAGTAATTAATTTATTAATTAAATCTATTTGTTAAGACTTAATTAATATAAAATTCACCATAGACCTCCAAGATAAAATATGAAAACCCATCATAGAGGAATTCACACAAAATCAGTCTAAAGGGTTAAAAATCATGAATTATGTCATCTGACACATTCGGTGGGTAAAATATCCAGATACTTGTCCTAACTCACTAGGACAATTGGCTTAAGGGTTTGGGATTTGGACTCGAGAATTTATCTGCCTTCTCTTATCATTGAGATAGTATAATAGGGTATTCTCATCCTAGCAATTTAGGAAAGTTGATACCCGATACTTGCAACCTGTAGAAAAACCATGCATGAAAATATAATATATATAATGCTAAGCTAAATAGACAATGGCAAGAAGTGGTGCATTGTGTAGATCTCGACTAAGCAGGTGACTACAACTCCCTTCCTTAAGAATAAGAAAACACACACACCATACACATGCAAGTATGGGGTAAGTATCCATAATAAAGCACATGAGATAATAAAACATCTAACTAATCATCAACAATAACTAAAAGCAATGTAATGATCATCATGTATGCATGAAATGTAAAGTCTGAATGATCTCATCATATACTGACTGAATCCATAACATAATGTCTGATAGTCTCAAAACAATACCACTAATCCATCAACCATAAAACTAGTCTATCAGAGTCTGATAATAATAGCAGCAATACTAGAAAAGATGTGAACGAGAACAGACACTACATCCACCCCCCCTTGGGTTATGCTTACTCCTAGAAGCCTACAAACAAATAGGGATATAACTCTCGCAATCTAGCTGCATCCTCCCAAGTAGCTGAAGAATCATCAGTAGGGTCCCATTGGACCCTTACCTACTTGATGGTTTGACCCCTGAGGGTCAACTTTTGCTGCTCCAGAATATGAATCAGCTCCAAAGCCAGTTGTTCATCCTCTACCTGAAATGCATTCAAATCAAGAATATGTACAATATCAAGAATATACTACCAAAGCACTGAAACATGGTAAACATCATGAATGTGAGCTAGGCTAGGCGGTAGAGCAAGGTGGTAAGCAACTGAGCCAATCCTCTCTAGAATCTTGAATGGTCCCACAAAGTGAGGTGCTAGCTTAGAACCCTTTCTGTATCGAATCAGACTCTTTTGTGGATGCACTCTCAAGAAAACCTTATCACCCACAACAAACTACTTATCAGTCCTATGAGCATCAGCAAACTTCTTCTGCCTATCCTGTGCCGTAGTCAAGTGCTCACGGATACGCACTACCTATTGCTCCATATCATGAAGCATCTCAAGACCCAATAGGATGCGATCCTCAAGACTATCCCAACTCAAGGGTGCACAATAAGGACGTCCGTATAATGTCTGAAATGGTGCCATGCCAATAGAATTGTGATACCCATTGTTGTAAGAAAACTCCACTAGGTAAAGATAGTCCTCCCAATGTGTCTACCTATCCATCACATACATCTGTAACATATCCTCCAAAACTTGATTTACCCTCCCTATCTGACCATCAGTCTCTAGATGATATGCCAAACTAAAGTTTAACTGCGCTCCAAGCTCATGCTGCAACGATGTCAAGAATGCAGATGTGAATACAGGATCTCTGTCAAAATGATCTTTCTAGGAATACCATGTAATCTCACAATGTCATGCATGAAGACATTGGCTACAGAAGCTACTATGTAGGAAGACCTAATCAATGAGAAATGCACCACCTTAGTTAATCGATCAACGGTGACCATGATAGCATCATGACGTCAAACTGTCATAGGTAATCCTACTATAAAATCCATGGAGATGATATCCCACTTCCAAGAAGGAATGAGATTTGGCTGCAAAAGTCCAGTTGGGTGTTGATGTTCTACCTTAACTCTCTAACACTCAAGGCACCTAGCCACAAAATCAGCAATGTCTCACTTCATCCCAGACCAAAAGAACAAATGTCTCAAATTAGCATGCATCTTCTTGACACCTGGATGTGCTAAGTAAGGTGTACGATGGGCTTCTACTAGAATCAAACATAACCTACAAACCTACCTTCCAAATATCTTCCTAAATCAATCTCTCTACACACTTCCTGATACCAAGAATTTGTAGGAAGTGCCTGAAGAATCTGACTCCTCAAGTCCACACTAAGAGTCATCGATGATACCACATGTGTCCTATGACTCAAAGCATATACCACCACATTCTCCTTAACCTAAATTTACTTAACCTCAAAATCATACTCTAATAGAAAATCCATCCATCGCCTTTGGCGAGCATTCAAATTAGGCTGAGTAAGAATGTATTGAAGACTACGATGATCACTATGTAGTTCGAATCTGTGCCCCAACAATAAATGTCTCCACCTTGTCAAAGCATGAACTACTGCTGCTAACTCAAGATCATGTGTAGGATAATTTAACTCATGATCCTTGAGCTTGCGTGATTTATAAGAAATCATTCATCCATTCTGCATCAACACTGCCCCAATCCCTTTAAGAGAGGCATCTGTACATACCATGAAATCACCTTTCGAATTAGGTACAGCTAAAATCGGTGCACTAGTCAAAATCTACTTGAGCTTTTGGAAAGCTTCCTCACATTTCTTCGTCCACACAAACTTCTTTCCTTTCCTCTGAAGAGAAGTGATAGGATGTGCTATCCTAGAGAAGTTCTGGACAAATCTATGATAATAACTAGCTAGGCCCATAAAACTATGAATCTCTAACACATTAGTCAGAGTTGGCCAATCTATTATCACCTAAATCTTTGCAGGATCCACTGAAATACCATCACCTAAAATAACATGCCTTAGATACTAAATCTCCGATTTGAAGAATTCACACTTAGCTACATCAGCATAAAGTTGATTGTCCCTCAAACACTGCAATACCAACCGTAGGTGTTCCTCATGCTCTTTCTGAGTCTTAGAATATATCAATATGTCATCAAGAAACACAAGTACAAACCTGTCCAGATAAGATCGGAACACACCATTCATCAAAATCATGAAAATTGATGGAGCATTAGTCAACCCAAAAGGTAGCACAGTGAACTCATAATGCCCATAGCAAGTTCAAAAAGTGGTCTGACGAATATCGGCTTTCTTAATGCAAAGTTGGTGGTATCCTGACTTAAGGTCAATCTTGGAGAATACTGTAGCTCCCTTGATCTGATCAAATAAGTCATCAATCCTAGGCAAAGGATACCTGTTCTTAATAGTCACCTTATTCAACTGTCTGTAGTCGATAAAAAGGCACAAAGAAGCATCTTTCTTCTTCACAAAGAGCACTGAAGCTCCCCATGGTGGTACACTAGGTCGAATGCTCCCTTTGGCCAAAATTTCCTCTAGCTGAAGATGTAGCTCACCCAATTCCTGTGTAGTCATGCGATAAGGAGCTTCAGAGAAAGGCTCTACTCCAAGAATCAGATCAATACTAAAGTCAATGTCCATCTTTGGAGGCATGCCTGGAACCTCACTTGGAAAAACATCTACGTACTCCTGTAAAATCGGGTGATCTAAAGTCTTCCTCATAGGGTATTCCTCATCAAGATCATTTACCATAACAACAAATATCTGACATCCCTTACAGAAACTCCACTTCAATTGCATAGCAGAAATCATCTGCAGAGATATAGGCCTTGGTATCCCAACTATCTTCAGATCATTCCCTTGGTCATTTTGGCACATAATAATCTTCTTCCTATAATCTATATTGGCTCTATGAGATCCAAGCCAGTGTATGCCTAAAACCACATCATAGAAACCAAGGGGTATGACTTAAAGATCCACTATAGTATCAAAGAATCCTAAGCTAAGCCCACACTTATGAACTACAGAGTCTATGGAGACCTTAATACCTAAAGCTAGTTCCACTTGCCAACCATGAACTTGCTTCACTGCATCTAGCTTACACTTAGAAACTATAGATGGTGAAATAAATGAATTTGTAGCTCCTGAATCAAACAATACTAAAAGAGATATACCTCTAATAGCACCTATGGTCTCAACCACTATTCCCTGATGATCTACCTAATGCTAATCAATTGTCCCAAAAACTCTATGAGCTCTACCTACATCACCAACTATAGGCTCTGAAATTGTAGGCCTAGGTCCTAAAACCTGAGGTGCTCACTATGGACACTGAGCTGCATAATGTCCAATCTAACCACATGAAAAAAAATTTGTATTTCTGCTAGATCCTCTACCCATAGGTGGTACATTTGATTGTTGGCAACTGTTCCTACTAACAAAAGACTGGCTACTCTGAGCTAGCTGATTGGACTGATTTTGTTTATTGCATTGAGCATTGTGGTTTTTCTTTGTCTTAGAACCTTTGCCACCACCTTGAACCTAAGAATTTGATCCCTTCTGTTGTTGTGTCTACTAAGACTGCTACTAATACTATTTCCCCTTAGAGAAAGAAAATTTCTTGTTACCACCTAAATTGTAGTTGCCTTTAGATCCAGATGTTGTTGGCGCTCCTACAAAACCACCTTAACCAAGGTTGACACC